>JABCPV010000051.1:0-212781 GCA_016584345.1 Suillus ampliporus | reverse complement strand
ACAGTTTTATAGATTCAATGTTGATGTTATTGCCGGTGACGCAAAGCGCGACTTCCAGGCTGAGACCGATATGCCTGGGGAAGACTTCAAAAGCCGTGTTCTCGCATACCTTGATGTCATAGCGCTAATTGAGGAGTTGAACTTGTTCTAAATTCGCAGGTGATAGCGGCAGAGGGTCTCACCTATGATAATTCACAAACTATTCAGCGCTGTCATGGAGCGCCTTTGTCAAAAGGCATCTAACGCACGCACACGGGCTGTTGGTTTAGAAGTAAAAATGCAGTGAGTGATTGTTTATGCATAACGAAAATGACTTACAGTTGCTGCAAGGCCAAACGTACCACAGCGGCTGCCAAAACAAAAAAGAGGACTCGCGAAGATGATATTCCTCCGACTCCAAGCGACAAGGATACTACACAGCTCAAAGCTTACAAACAGCTTGAGAGCCAGATTCGATGTGAACTTCACTGTGGACATTGCTTTGTAGACCGCACCAGTGGCTATGATAACCACCGTCGTCTCAATCATGCTGAGATGACTCTCTGGGCTAAAAAGATTGTAAGTTGAAATAGAAATGATGTAACTGGGTACTAACCGGCGAGTTAGGCCCTTGGTCATGCAACAATTTACAACCCACCTCACTGCCTCAATTTCGACCGTGGCCCAACCAAAAAGCCTCGTCATTCAAGGTCTGGATCGACACCTGAAGTCCACGTTACCATACAGAACATAACACCAGATCCTGCCGCAGTGTCATCTACGTCCAATTCGACGAGCTACTCGAAGACTCACCCAGACCATTTATCATTGTCGTCGTCGAGTTCTACACTGGTACCAGCTCCTTATCACAATGACTATCCACTAATCGGAGCGCTTCTTGGGCTGATTGACGCCGAAAGACCAGAACTGCAATTGGGTGAACTCGAAACATCTCTGCTCGATGCGGGAGTGGTTTCATCTAGCCAAGTGATGTTACTACCAGAGGAAGTGCTGACTCTCATCGGCAATATGGGGCAAAAGCGAGCTAGAATCCTTCGCAATTATGCTAAACGTACAGTTCTACCACTCCTTGGACTTGTTGGTGCCTATGAGGAACCAGAGATACTCAGCCCGGTAAACAAAGGCAAGGGACGTGCAGTTGAGGGCGACGATGGAATCACGGACTCGGAGGATGGCTTGTCATGGATCGGAGAAAGTCCAGGTGATGACGTAAATGATTATGAGAGCAATTATGAGAGCAACGATGAGTGAGGGAGGGAAAACAAACCTAGTAACATAGCACCGCTGGCAGTTTCAACACGCCATTTCAACACGCCCATAATACCCCTAATCTTTACCTATAATATCTGGCATCACGTAGACTTTGAACGAGAGATGCCCGTGCTAGACGAGCCCCCTACGCAATATATTCACTGTGTTTATACCAACCATAAGCCTTTTCCACCGTAATCACATTATAAACAGCTTCCCATATCAATGCATATGGGTCACAAGCCGGACCCTCAGTCTCGCCAAGCACATAGTCACGGTTAGACCGAAGCCATGCCTTGATGGCTGAAAAGGCCTCCTCGATAGGATTTAAATCAGGTGAATAGGAGGGCAGGTACAAGATCCGCATGCCACTACACCAAAAAAACAGGATCAGGATCGTCAAGTAGGAAATAACTAACTAACATACCGCTGTTCAACCATATCACGGATACCCGGGACTTTGTGGATGCTTGCGTTGTCCATGACGAGCACTGAGTTTGGCATGGGCCAGGGCTGCATTTGATCCAGCACGCCAGCAACAAAATCCCGAAATTCTTCACCAGTAAATGAATGATCTAAAACCTCCAAATGGAGGACGCCGTCAAGGGACAAAGCTGGCAGAATCGAATATCTAAGATAAAATATCAGGGCGTGATAAGATATTCTGCAACAGAAGTACCTTTTGCCCCGTATGAAAAAATCCCGCCGTCGCGCACGGTTTCCACGAGGAGCCCATGCAAAATCACGACGCAAAGAAAGTCTGTTAAAATGACATTCATCTGCGAATACCAGGTGCTCTGGCCGGAAATGTTCCCCCACAAGCATCTTGTAGGCAATGCGGTCATTTTCGTCGCGTTCGATAGCTGGGCGTGTAACCTGACAATGTTGTGTTGAATATACATACATAACAAGAATGTATGTGCGATGACCTTCTTCCTTGTAAATCCTCGCCTCCGTATTGTTCTTGAAATCGTTATAATCGAAACCTCAACACCACAAATCTCCCGCAGTTGATCTTGCATTTCTGTGAGGAGAATGTCTGGTTGTCGCTCGATACATGACTCAAGAAACTGAAAAATCATATATATGTAAGTGATGCCGAGAATAAGCGATAGCTCACATTTGCATCAAGGCTGTCGAGGATGCGGGGTCGACCTGCACAAACTGGTGTCCTTATGACTTCGCCAGTCTCCCGAAATGTCTTCCGAATGTATCGCATCGATCGCTCACTGATACCAGTGTAACGACGAATTGTTCTGTCTTTGACATTTAGCAAGGACATCCGTAAAGCCACTTCCTTTTGTTCTTTGGGTATGTGACGCCCCATTGTAGTACGTGATTGATTGTCGGAAGTTGAAAGTTGTAGTCCCGACTTGTGTTTTCTTTTTCGAGATTGGCCTAGTGTTCTGAAAATCGCTGGAATGCCGAGTTGCAAACACACAGTAACAGCAGAATTGCGCGCATCAATTTTTTATTCAACACGATCCTACATTGGATCATTTCTTCGGTCAAAATCAAAAGCCTCCAAATTTGATCAAGTTCAAAGAGTTCTCGGTAGTGATGATATCTATAAATGATTTGAGTCTTGGTGTAGCGCTATAAGCATACGGAATGATGGTGCTAAATTGTAATCTCACGCAATTATTAGCATCTTCACAGTTGAACCCTTCTAGCCTCGTTAGCCTAAACATTCTGAAGAATTTGTACACTCCTCAGCTACGTGACGGGTGCCTCAAAGCAAGCGGGCATGAATTTATACGTTGCTTCGGATATTCAACAGTATATTTCATTGAGCAGATATTAATTCTCATATACAGTATAGGACCGGTCCTTTTGTCGGAAATTTCCTAAGTCGGTTGCAACAGCGTGCCTGTGAGACTCGGTTTCAAACCGTATTGATACCGAGTTACGATATTGGCATCTAAGTTCTGTTCCTAATACCCAGTAGGAATATCTATACCAAAGTTGCGTCATTGATACTGATTCGTAATATCGATACCGACTTGTACTATTGATACCGGGTCTCGACCTTAGTATGTCAATTACAACACTGCAGCACTGCCAACCAATTCAGATGCCACACCATCCTCTCAACACCCCTTCACCATCAACTTTAGCGCTTCAGCCCTCGTTAGTATCTCTACTTGTTATAGTTCTGATTCAGATAAATTCATTGACAGATCTGCACCTTTTAAATGTTAGTCCGCCCTTCACTGATTCACTGACATAATATTTGACAGATTCTGCAAGCCCAACTTCACCCTCCAGCACTTCTCCATCAAAGTACAACCATTTCCGTTCCACCTGCTGTCTTGAAAGAGGTGATTTTACACCCATCTTCACTAACAATTTAAATTAAACATTGTTATTCTCAGAATCAGCCAATATTCAGACTGTAAGTCTTGTTATTGTCTCTGATCTGAATCTGACAGTGAGGTTTATATCAATATGGACCCTCCACTACTTCTCCCTCAACATACACCATCCCTCTGCCAGAAGAAAGATCGAGAGGCAGATTTACCCCCATCTTCACTATTGGTTCCTGGACCATTGTATGTCAGAGGCTGTGCCCAAAATTTTTATCTAAGACTTAATAGACTGGACTTTATTAATTGTCCCTGTTTCAATATAGATGCCTGCCGATTTGCAATGATCCTGTGATTATTGTAGCCAATCCTTCCATTGCCAAGGATTCTGAACACACGAAAAAGCTTGCTCTGAACAAAGGCAAGAGGATATAGAGCTTGCTAGGGACATTCATCAAGGTATGTCTATACTAACATTATTATGACTTTACACTAATGATCATTGATTAATTGTAGAGCAAGAACAAGCACAACAGGGTAGTGTGTTTGCTGGCGAACGTCTGTCCATCAGTAGCTCAACTCTTTGTAAGCCGTCACTGTCATTTATCCTTGATCGCTAATACCGACTTGTTGGACATTGATGCAAGCTATCATCAATCACTTAGAGGATGTTGATTTTGATTTTGATAATCAAATAGACTATCCGGATGATGCTGATTCAGATGGTATGTCTTTATCATTTCTTTTTATAATTGTGTTTGCAACTTACATCAATACAGGTCATCTGCCACAATCTGGAACAGCATCACCCACACCCCAGCACGACATAGATGATATAAAAGTGGAATACCACCCCAGTAGTGGTCGCCCTACCAAAGTGTATCACTTCGAGGATTATGGATGTGGTCCTGGTGCCCCAACAGTGGTTCCAAAAGCAGATCCTACGCCCTGGCAGCCATTTTGCACTTGTATTGACTTTGAGGTTGCAGAACTCGCCCACAAAGCTGGACTCTCTCATGAGCAGCTGGACTGGCTCATCCAACTCATTCATTGCAGCAGGAGTGAATTGTTTACCCTCTGGAATTGCAAAGATGCGAGAGACATGTGGATGCAGTGTCATTCAAGATGACACCTGTGTGTACTATTCAATAACTTCATATATAAAGTCTATGCTTATTTTGCTTCTTTCATGTAATAGTTTATGAAGGAGGAAGTGGTTGTGCCCTTCCGAGGTATTGATCAGACATTTCTGCTATTTCATCATTTGCTGTGGGACTGGGCCACAGATCTACTTCAAGATCCACAAGTAGGTCCACATTTCATCTTTGATGCCCAAAGGCTTTCAAAGTTCAATGGTGAGAAGTTCATTTGGTTCATTCATGAGCCATGGACCGCCAATGCGTACTGGGAATATCAAGTAGGTCATGCTCTTATTAATATCATGTTAAGTGTCTGCGTCATATATACTAACTGAATATTATTGTAGTTGAAAATCCCACCAGATGCAAAACCTCTTGCATTTATTTTATATGCCAACAAAGCAAAATTATCGTTATTTGGTCGTGTGAAAGGCTATCCTGTAATTGCTCGCTGTGCTAATTTTCCTACTGCAGTTCGAAATGGAAAGGGCTTGGGTGGGGGGCACATTGTTGGTTGGCTGCCTATCATTTGCTCTACTCTTCATTGCTACTGATGATTTCATTATTAACACTCAGAGCTTTGACAGGTAAAGGAAGATAAGAACCATTCTGGAAAGCCCACTTTTGTCAACTTCAAGAATGTGGTATGGCACGCCTCTTTTCTGAAGATTCTTGCCTGTCTTGTATCACTATTGAATTTTGGTTCTGCCATCAAATACTGGGATGATGTTATTCACATTTTATATCCAATTGTACTCACACTCTTTGCAGACTATGAAGAACAGTACATGTATTTCTAGCTCCTTAGGTACTATTAGATATCTCTGACATCGGAATATGTTCACTGTTGTAGGGTTGTAATGGCATTGATTCGTGGTTTGATAGGCAAATTTCCTTGTCCTATCTGTCTAGTGCCTCGCAATGAGCTTTCTAATACACTCATTGTGTATCCTCTCCACACATCCACAGATACCAAGGCATTACTTGCTCGAGCCCGAGAATCTACTACATTTGGGGTGAGAGAGCAGATCTTGAGTTCCCAGAGCCTCTGTGATGTCGATGTAAGTCTCTCTCTTATCTTTATCTTACTTAGTCTACCATTATTGTTATCAGAGTTCATTTGGTGTCCTGGAGCACACCAATGTTCACAGGGCTCTATCGCATGATAAACTCCACTTCAATGATGAGGGATTGTTCAGTGATCACAAGTGGCCTGAACTGCAGAAATGGGTTGAATGTTTGGGTTGACAGGCCGCTGTGCAGATTGACAGCTTGTGGGTCATTTTTTCCACTGTATTTGTATTAATTTAGATTGTCAGCTTTCAATTGATTTCGCATTGGCGAAACCTGAATCACTTTGATCAGGTTATATCAGTATCATCTTCTGATGGAATGAAATATGAAGACATATCTAAGGTGAGCCTAGATCATTCACTTTTTAACATATTATTCACATCGATTTAGCTTATTATATTTGCAGTGCATAATCTATTTGACCGTGATATGGATCCAGAGGCATATCTCCTGCTCTGCTGTATCTGAAGCTATGTCGAGTTTAATATGTATGTTTCGCTAGAGGTCCACACTGAAGATACGATCAAAAATGGCCGAGAAACTTTGTCAAAGCTCACCGAATTGATGGATGTACATATCCCTAGTATAATTTTAATTCATTGTATTGATTCAAACTGTACGATCAGAAATACATCGAGGATACAGCAGAGATTTTGGAGAAGTCCTGGAATTTCCCTAAGAAACACCTTTCTGCCCATGTCTTTGATGATATTGAGGTGAAAGGTGTTTCTTGAAACTACAGCACCAAGTCTAATGAGAAAATGCATGGCCCATTGAAAGATGCCTATCAAGATCATACAAACTTCAAGAACTTCGCTGAACAGGTAAGTAACTTCTGAATCTGAATCTGCATATATGTGAAGTGAGCACTGATGCATGGGTAACAATTAAATTTTTCAAGATCCTCTGATACAACCATGACAGCCTGGTTGCAGAATACATTCACGACAAGTTGGATCACCTTGACACTCAGAATTTCAGCATGTCCAATTCAGAAGATCAACCTGATACTGCACTCCAGGAGACCAATGAAGTTGATTTGATGGAACCAACTGATGCACAGCATTTTAGTCTTGGTTCAAAGCAGGTGGTAATGTCATTTGCAGACATTGAGGCAGATAGTGCGGGTAATCCAGTGTTTGATAGATTTCGGATCAAGCTAAACAACTTTATGAACCATGTGTTTGCTGCCAACAGCATACCATTTCCAGGTGGATAATGGATCCAACTTGTTGCAAGCAACATGGTACATTGATGAGGTTTGCAGCTCTGAAATAATAATCTGTGTCTTACTGAGTCCTGCTGAATCAGATCGTGGAATGTTGATTCCTTAAAGTCAATTTTGAGTCACTTGTTGACTGGTGAATGTCCATGGACTACCTTCAATGCGCTCCAATGTTTCATGGCTCACCATGATACAATTGCATCATCTTGCAGACTGACACTGGCGTGATCTTTGGCAAATTAATGTTGATCTTCACCTGCACAGTAGGGGATGTTCAATATCCTGTCATGCTCATTCTCCTGTATGATCAACTGGTTGGTGTTCATTCACAAAAGGACAAAGACTTTCAGTTTTGGCACATTAAGAGAAAGCCTAGGGCTTCTGCAGAGTTTTTCTCAGTTCACTCAATTGTTCGGGGTTGTGTGATAGTAGAGGATGCCAGCAGACCTGACGAGTTTTTAGTTGTTGACACTGTTGATACAGATATGTTCCTTCAAATGAAGGACATCTGCAGCCAGTGATTAAATTGGACTCTTACTTCTGACTCCCTTATTTCCCTGGACCTGCCTTCGACTATTAGCAACTTCAGTCCTCATTATTAGGGCAATTTGATTCATTTCTTATTACTATTACAGTTTTCTTCTATCTCATGATGCACAGTCTAAGTGCCTGTTACTAACTCATTGATTCAGATTCAGAGGGTCCATACCCGCCTCATGTCAGGTAATACCCAATATCTGTGCTCGATTGAGATTCAGTCAAGGACCTGATGAACATTACCAGATCTTTAATTGTGCACTTCAAGCATTGAGAAGCGCTGTCAACCCTTAGCAAATTGCTGAGTGCAAGGCAGAGATTGTTAGTAAGTTGAATGTAGATTTTGTAAAGCCTAGACTGTGGTTCAGTTGGAAGAAGGATGGTCTGAGCGTTACCCTCAATCTGGGCAACATGATTCAGACATATGATAGGCAATTGGTTGAGGCGTGTGGAGGAGAGGTTTGCAGGTGTGGGTATTCTGTATTAAACACTGAATATGGTGTGCATATAGTCACTTTAAAATGTGTTTCTGGCTGACCCGATGGTTTTAGGCTCTGATATGCATACTTTGGAGACATCTATCATGTGTTCATTATGTGACCAGATCTTTATGTCACCCATTCACTGGACACTCACTACTGGTTTCCCTGAGACTGCGACACACATCATTGACTTCAGTCCTGGTGGCCTGAATGGCATTGGGCCTCTCACAGCTCGTAATATTGAAGGTCGCAGTGTGTGCGTTGTCACACTAGGCAATGCTGTCAGCATTCCCAGCACTGAGAAAGCAGCAGAGATCATTGGTTCAGATGGATTGAGGAAGGCTGGCACATGGTACATGTCGTTCAAGCCAGGCTTGGTAGATAGTATCAGGCAGGTTGTCAACACCACGAAGTCCAACCCTGATTTCCCTATCATTCTTCAATGGACAGGGGAATGGTTGCAGGTCCAGGTGCTGGAAATTCAGCTCAGAGTTGAGCTGGCTCAAGGGGTATTCTAATTTCATGTATTTTGAATTACGCATGGTCCCTACGCTAATATAAATACTGCTAATGTTCTAAAACTGATGTTCAGATGTGTTTCAATGGATTGTCAATGTAATTATGTCAGCATTTAATTGTGTTTATCACTAAGTTTGTTGATTGAGTTTACTGTTGCAACCAAGTTGCAACTTCTGAATCTTAGTCTAAAGCCAATTGGGACCATAACTCAAGCACAATTCAATGAATGTCAACCAAGTGCAGGCGAGTCTGGATTGCCACTTATTAGACTGCCTACTGTTGATAACTGTAACAGGTTCATTGTTTAAATTGGATGCCTAGCCGACGCTGTGCAATCTCCCTTATTACGTCAAGAGCAGCTCTTGCCAATAATTTTATACAACACCTTTACCATGAATCAGTTCCTCTGAGAAGGAAATTTCAGGTGATTTACATTCCTCACATGCTTTGAAAACACCTTTTGATTCACTCTATGACATGATCTAAGGTCTTTAAATTTAAATTTCAATGCTGGCTCTTCAATACTTCTTGGCCATCAACACTGGACAGTGCCACACAGGTAAGTTGCCTCATGTCATATTGTCATTCACCCACTCTGTCCCACTCATTACAAATCACCAGAGAGGTTTATCATTATGATATCTACATATGGCACTCAGAAGGTGAAGTTTTTCATCATTACAATACCTATAGCACTTGGATGGCGAGGTTTTTTTCATCTTGTTATTATCCAAGTGTACATATAAAGCCCCACACCTACTACTGGTTTCTCCCTATTCAACTTAGTATGAGTGGTGACAAGAATCATCCTTCTCCCCAGTGATCCTTCACACAAGCAGAGTGGTTCAGCCCTTTGTATGGGGCCACACAAAAAGGTGTAAGTGCCCTTTCAAGTGGTGAACTACAGCCTTCCTGACTTGTCCTCGTTAGGACCCTCATTCAATCCACTTGTTCTTCATGACCAGCATTTTGGCTGGACAGTATTTGCACTCTATCAGCAAAAATCCTAAAAATGATGTAGTGCCCTAGCTGAGTACAGCCACCTGTGGTAACTTACAGCATCCACAGTGACATGTAGCAACTGGCTAAAATCTAATATTAGCGCTTGATTATATTACAGCAGGCTACAAGCACTTACAGGCGCTTACAGACATCTTAGCAGTCCAGTAATATAGTGGCCTGTAGTATGATACAGCAGGTACAGAGCATGAATTTTTTTTTCAAAAGAAAACTGGTATGGACAAGGTAATACATATAGCTAATATTACTATGCCACTGCATTCAACTTGGAGATAGTGTGGTAAAAGTCCTTGTCAATGTACTTGTTGAGGAAAAATGATTGGGCAAAACCAGAGCTGTTTTGTGGCATCAGACAAGTATCAGCAACATGACCAAAGCGGGGAATAATGTGAGTAAAGGAGCGAAGTTGATCTAGGGGAAGGATGTCCCCAAAAGGCATCATGTGTGGCACGTTTTAGAACATGCATCTGCATGGTGCATTCCAATACCATTCCACATTGCTGAGGTACTATGTCGAGACATTGGACGTAAGTAAGGAAATGTGCAGCCCATGAGAGAGTTCTGCCTGGTGGGGAGACTGGTAACATAACGAGGCAAACTTCAACAACAACGTGTCCTAGAGTTTGTACCTCAGAACAAATAACACTGAAGAACATATCAAGTTACCTTTAAGCCTGCTAGCGGGCCATTGTTCTGTGCCATCAACAGTAAATATGGCAGCATCATAGTGGCCATGCTTCCAATTGGCATCTGGAGGAGACGCATTAACCATCAGAGCAGGAAGGAGGGCTAACCCACTGTGGCGTGGCATCTGCTGCATGTGTACTTTGAACCAAGTATCAAGATGCTTGAATGGAAGATTCACAGTTGGTGATGCTTGACGTTGTCCTGTCAACTTGTGGAGGTTTTGAGCAGTCTGACCCTCCCATTGAATGTAATCAGCGAGTGCTGCTTGCAAGTCGGGCAAACAGAACTTCTTGGTGACATTGTCGATAGCTTGGTGTCGGTGTCGTAACGAGGGGTCAAAATTGAGATGTATGGCAGTGGAGCCAACAACGAACATGTGGAGTGGTCTGGGCATTGTGGTGGACAACGAGGCAAGTTGTGCCTTCTTGAAGAAATTTGATACAACACGCTCTGTCCCCCAGAAATAACTGACGGCAGCCTGGAGATCACCTGCTTCATCAGCGTCCTCATCATCATTGATCCCGTCATCCTCGTCATCTCTATATCCAGCAGTGGCAGTGTGCATCTGAGACTGTGATTGCTGAGCAATAGATGTTGCAGTATGAGAATGTCAACATTTTTTGATGTGATCCAGATATCGACATATCTGGGGATCGTAGTTCTGTTTATTCATTGATTCTGCTGGATCCTTGATGAGAGTTATATGAGCTTGTTCTGTGGTGTCGGCTGACCACTGTATGGGGGAACCGACTTGATAGATACTTGGCACAACACTTTGCATCAATTCAAGCTTTGGAATGTACCAGTTGTCAAGGATGTCTTTGCTCTTGGCACCCTGACGCCCACCATGCACGATAACTTCATGTTTGTGGTCATAAAATGTATTGAGAGCATTAAGGATCTTCTGACATTGTTTCCCATCAATGGTTACTGCTTGAGATGAGTAATGGAAGTCCATTAGTGCATGGACAGCTATGATGACACCCAGAGGTGCAGCATTCACAATGACAGCAACAAGGTAATGCTGTATGTCCCGCTGTGCTCTTCCAGTGACTTGCTTGAGCATTGAGATACCCTGTTTGAAATGTCAGAATGTCATGAGCAGTTGTAAGACAGAGAAACGAAAGTCGAGCTCTTCTGCACCGACAATTCTAATACACCACTGTACATTGTGATCATAGGATTCGCGATGCCAATGGTGCAAGGCCTCCAGAGTCAGAAACCAATTTGGATCTGTGAATAGCCAGTCGCACCAGAATGGATCAACAACACTGCTGAGGTGGTAGGGCTCACATGCGGCGAAGAAGGCTTCAATATTTTGAGGGTCACACATAGATTTGATGCTCTTAAGTTGTGTAAGGGTGGTGTTGACTGTGCGCAGGGGGTGTTGGAAGGCATCACCAAATTGTTTGTACAAAGCCATGGTGAGTGGTGAGGTCTTTCCTCGAACACAGGTGAGCATGGCCACCTCGGGTGTATCCACGATATATGAAGCCAGGGGAGTGAAACAATATCTAAGGTTTCCAGCTGGGTCCAACATCATATGTCCAATGCGTGCAGCCTGCTTGAGTGGCTCAAGGATAATGTCAAGACACTGATGGATTAGGCGAGCTTCTAGAACACCTTGCATACATTTGACCGGATGCAAAAATTCAGTGATGGGAAGCAGGGCTGTGAGAAGAAACACATGTGATGACACCTTGTTTCGAACTGCCATCTTGATGTTGGCAAGGCTGATGAGGAGGGGGTGAGCAACATGTCTGCTGGTCATGTTTGTGATATTGGTCTTATCAGAGGAAAGTATTACACCAAACAATGTAGAATCCTCTGGAAGCTTGGACTGTGATAGAGCAATAGAAGTTAGACAAGTAATCACACTAAACACTAAGGTATGAACCTGCATCGTCCATGCTGCTTCACCAGTCATCCATTCACCATATATCCGTACTGTACGCTCTGCCATGGTATATATGCATTCAGGTATGAGGTCAATATCCTTGGCAAATCTTGGATTATTGAAGAGCAATTAAATACAGTCCAGTGGATTGCACCAATACAGGTGCACAGGTAGTTTCATTGGATGATCAGTGGAAATAATACAACATTGCCACTTAGGAACCAGAGGGTAGAAGCTCAGCATGACCCCGTAGCTCTTTTGCTGTGTGAAAGGAGAGTGGTAAGGCTTTGATCTGTCAAGGACTTAATTTCCTAGCTGAATCCGGAGTCAGTGAAGGAAAACATACCAGTTCTATCCCTAGGAAGTGATCTATGGCCGCCATACTCAACATCAAGGACAGTAGAAAACTAGCAAGCTCCCAGTCCTGAAAGGATGCAAATGGATAATACAAGTTATCGTTACAATGATCTGCATATACATCATCATTGAACCACTCCAGGAAAGTCAGGCCCCATGCATGTACCCTTGCAGCACCTTCAAATCGCGTAAAATGCCCCCCCACAGCTCCACCGCTGTGGGGAACGTACCCACTGTAGGCCTATAACCTGCGATTATCAAGGACTTGACAAGTGACTGTCCGTGTCATCCGTCCACGTCACTCGTCATACATCCGTGTCATCTGTCCGTCATCCGTCCGAGTCGTCCGTTTCATCCATTAAGCGTTATCCATCCGTGTCGTCCGTCATACGTCCGTTGTACGTGCCATCCGTCCATTATCCGTGTCGTCTGTTACCAGTCCGTGTCATCCGTCCCATCCGTGTCACCCGTCCGTCGCACGGAATACCCACGGACCCATTGTATTACCTTTCTCTAGCTTGCGCATCCGCTGCACCCGTCCTATCCTGTCCTGTCCGTCGTCCGTCCTTACTGGTGAGTACCTATTATGCTCGATGTACCACTAACATGTCGATATCCCTTACCCTATACACGCGCGCGCTTCTGTAGTCAAAGCGGACCCTTATCACACGACCCAGACCCGGTCGTATTAACTTAGGGTTTGTCGGATCCCGATCCTATATATATACAAGACAACTACCTATGTAGATTTTTACCTTTTGTTATCGATCCCATCATTCCCCGCTTCGAGAGTACTTCTCTAGTACTCCACTCGCTGTTTCCTATACTCAGAATCTATTGTTGATCAACTCCGAGTCATCCGTCTGTCATCTGTCCGTCATCCGTCTGTCATCCGTCTAACTAGGAGCAAGTACCAATTGAAACCTGGTCTGACTTCGCCCAGTTTTCGTCCTATAGGCTCGTAGTTCGTTCTCCTTCTCGTTATCTTGTCCATGTGCTATCCGCGATCAACCCGCTTTTTCTCGCACGTTGTTCCCACGCCCGTCCACACTTACGCACTTGCGGATTCCTCGTCCTATCAAGGATAGGATCGACTCGGGTCGTTAGACAGAGTCTAGTCTTTGCATCTCCTCGCATTTATCGAGGATCGCTGCCCAGTAGCAATCCCCTTAGGACGAGTATAACCCTCGGACCATAGGAACATATTGACTACCCTTAGCATCTATATTTCCTCACCCACACCGCCCAGCATCTCTCCATTGGGGATCAGCTCCTGGAAATCATTCTCTGTGTCTGCTTCTTCATTGTGGTAGACCATATCATCCTCATCCAAGTTAGGGCCTGGGTTCCACACTGGTGGAAGATCTAAGTCCATTGAAAAACCATGAGGGCTTTGAGTTCCGCGTCTGCCAGAATGAGCAAAAGACTGAGAGTGTGATGATGATCGATTGGATTCAAAAGATGCGCGCTGGTTCAATGAGTTGAGTATTTGTGCTGCAGTTGTGAACTCCACAGTAGTATGTTGTTGGCATGATATGAGGGGCTGGCTTAGGTGTCGTGTAACACCCAAGGCATCCTTAAACTTCATTAGACAGTTCAGGCAGTTGGGCATTATGCTAGCTGGTGTCTAAGGATATTAACAGCATGTACTAATGCTTCTAGTAGCACCCACTCTTCACTTTCCTTTTTAGTTTTCATCTCAGGAAAAACATACTAGCAGCACAATGAATGAATATTATAGTAGTAGTATGTATGATACAGCAGATGCAACATGGACAACAGTTGGTAATGAATATACTACAAGTAAAGTAGTACTACTCAGGCTAGTACTAGTATGCTATTGTTACAGTGAGATCCAATGAACAAATGTCAGTGCGAAACAAAGATCACTCAGGCTCAAAGATCCTACTAGTGAGATGACAACTTACTGTAAATACTTAAGATCAATTGCGGGTGCTAGTAGAACTCACCTTTCAGTTACGTGGTCTGGGACTTCACCTTGCCATTCATCATCTTCATCATCTTCTTCTTCTTCGAGCCGGCATTCTTCATCTCCTTCTCTTTTGAGACCTTTGGCATCTTCAAGTCACGTTCAGTGGAACCACTGGCAAGAGGAGCAATCAGAGTGATGGTCTGAGATGATTTGCCGGAGACTTCTGTGCTAGTGTGAGTGGTAGTAGCGCCCTTACACTTGTTGTTGTATTTGTAGTTGAACCAATCAACGTAACAAAAGTAGGCAGTGTCGCAAATGGTGGAGGACATCTGCATAGCAGCAGCAGACCAGTTGAGCGGTAGTTCAGGTTCAGAATTACGAGCCTTGTCTATCATGCTCTGCTCAAGCCCGAACCCCTCCATAATAGTGATGATCTTGGCCTTGAGGTTTGCAGCGCTCAGTGTTGAGTAGGCGATCTACATTCATCATATCCACATTCAGGAATGAGAGTCTGTAGGTTTGAATCGTAAGATGAATAGCACACATAATAAGATGGGATGTACCCCTTCGGCATAGTGCTCGGGATCCCTTGAATCAAATCGAAACTTGCCTGATGCTTCATCCTTCAAAAAAACCGTGATTCTAACCGTCTTCAACTTTAACCAATTATGCCCCCAACAACTACAGGCCCATACATCGTGTCAGATGTCTTGGGTGGAATGAGGCTCTTGAACTTCTCGCGGTTCATCCATGATCCAGATTTGCGAAGCGACTTTGTGACCTGAGTGTGCTCTTTGGGGCCTTGGAACGTGCCATCCTTGTTGATCGATACCCTGATTAGCTTCTTGATATCCAAGTTGTTCTTCACCATGTGCCCAAATTTGTGCATGATGGATGCATCACTTTGGCTGAAACCTGCCTCAACAAGCCACCAAATGAAACTTTTATCATTGCCAAACTGATTGACACAGTGAATGACCCATGATATCTGGGACTTGTTGCAATGATTCTTCATCGGGGAGCCAATTGTTTGTGAAGAATTGTGTGTTGACATACTGGTCGTTGTGACCAATTTGTGAAGAGTAGGTGATGAAGCATTTTTGAAGCCATGTGATTATAGTTTCATGAATGGGGGAGGGGCTCATGATCTCAACTTCTTGAGTGTCTGGAAAGTAGTCGGATCTAGTATGTGTTGGTAGCAATCAGCACAAGATGTAAGTGACCAATCTTAGCAACTGACTTACTTTGCTTTGATTTCTATATGTGATTCAGATGTAAATGCTAAGACAGCCGTGTATTCCGCTGGTGTGATATGTCAGATGGTCTTGAAGGATGTTAGAGATACTCAATGAACTCAAATGATACCTTACAATTGTGTTTAGTTGAAACTGTTGAAGTTCTTCAAGAATGGTAATACAGTGATCTGAAGAATGCAACCATCAGATCTAAATAGAACCAAATGATAAGATGGCAAAATAATTCATAACCAATATTCAAGCCTTCATCACTTGATCACGGTCAAAAGCAAGTGTTTTTATGAAAGCTGCTTTAAGATTATTGCCAAGAAGTATTAGCTGATCAGGATCAAGTAGTTCTACAGCTGGGTAAGGCCTGAAAATTTCTTCATGCAATTCGAGTGGTTGTTGACCAAAAACGAAGGACAACTTGGGATTGGTTGAGCGTGTTAAGGGCAGCCAGTCTCCCAACTGGCCTGCTGATTGAGTGACATTAGAGTACAACGAGGGTGTGCTGAGGGGGAGAGACCCATGTCTGCTAGCGCTGACGGCCATGATGGGGAGTGTTAAGATGCCAACAAAGGACTATTGGCCCAGGCGGCGGCTTGACCAGCCAGCTGACATATCTAGTGGACATATTCCATTGTTACAAAAATCATGCTACTACTAGTAATAAACCACTTCAAGTCTGTCTTTTTACACAATTCTGATACTGAGCTAGTGCAGTTATTGACATCAAATTCAATATACATACTAGAAAGCCCATGGGCTATGGAGACAGCTGGGACTTTTGAGCAAGAGTGGAGTTCAAACTTGAAACACAGCACACTCCACAGGGGTATACAGTGGTATACAGAGGCATGTAGCAGTATACAGTGGTCTGCAGCACTACTATGCTCTGTACTGTGGCACTCTGTAGTATACTTCATGTCAAAAAAATCATCCTTACTGATTGTGCAAGATTCAGAGAAATACATAAGCTGCCACCATCACAACAGTACAAGTTACAACTTAGTGAAAAGAGACTTCGGTTGGAGGCAACAGCCTGGGTTGACATGGTATATACTAGGTACAATTTGACAACAGGACATAGTTTAGATCACATTATCAACCTTCTACAGGAGCCTCTGAGTCATAAGTGGGCTCGGGTTCAAACATCGGAGGATCTTGTGGAGTATGTGAATTGAAGAGTTACTGTACAATCAAATTTTGCTTACCTGGCATCGCTGGGTTGGCTGGTGGTTCAACATCTGAGTCATAAATTTGACTATCAGAGGTGTGACAACGTTTTCGGGGCTTTGAATTCTCCCATAATGTGACACCACTAAGTTTGCAGATGGAATGGCATATATAACCAATACCAACATTGGCATCCACAAGCTGTTTCTGAGCTTCTCCTGCTTGGAACCTGTATAGCCTCCCAAGTGCCTCATTCTCCTTGATGATGGAGTCTGCAAGTTTTTTTTCTGCAAGACGAACATCTCACTGTGCTCTGGAGGCGTCCAAAACAAGCCTGGCTCTAGCTTTTTCGGTGGAGTCAGTGGATTCCTAGGCAATATCAGCACTCATAACATAGCATGAACATGAATTGATGTATAATTTACATCACCAGTAGTACTAGTGTCGCTATCATTGCAATCTTTGTTTGGCTGGAAGGTGGACACATGGTCAGCAATGCTATGGCGCGACTCTGAGATATTTGGTGTGATCAAGTGTTGCATGAGCCCTCCAGCCTTGGAGGGTATGTATTTGGAAGAGCACCAATAGCCCTAGGTATTCCAGTTGACCTTGGAATACATTGTACAGACTTGCCAATGAGTGGATGGATAATGGGAGTCTGGGGGATGGTATGCTCAGATATAGTATGGACTTTTTTTGGCTCAGGAGGGAGAAGCAGGTATTGCAGCATTGAGTGGGCCGGATGACACAGGAACAGCTACAGTTGGTGTCACTAAGGCTCAGTCATTAATAGTAGAGGACATAATGCAATAAATGATGTATCTAGTTGAAACAATTCACAAGTGAATAGATGGGTGTCTACAGGAGTATTATTACGGCATGGTAGGCTGGAGCACATGGACTTAATAGTAATATGTTGCTCAATTCAATTACAAGTCTACAGTTGCTTTTTTACCTCATATCATGGGACTTGGTTTAATTGGTGAGTTTAGGCCATCTGTCTTTGTCATTGTTTTCTCCACCAACCATGGGCAGGACAAAGGGTCTGTGAGTGGTGCTATCTGATTCCTCAGTGCTCAGTGATTACAACTTAGGGATCGGAACTCCACTTGTCAAGCCTCAGGTTGACTCACCCTCGGGCCCTGGTGTACCAAGTGTCCCAATGCTAGAAAGGGTGGAATGGCCTCTCAGTTAAGGAAGGTTGGAGAGGCCATGATTGCTGCTCCAGCAAGATGCACTGGCAAGTGACGACAGTTTGTTATACCTGATGGAGAGCCGGAGAACATCATGGTGCCATCTCCAGCAAAAAGAGAACTTGCAAGAAGGGTCAAAAAGCAGTAAGTTCTACAATGTGAAGCTACACATTCCCTTACACTTTATATTCCATAGGCTGTGCCAGTGGTTCAGACACCAGATCAATCAGATGGTGCAGGTTCCACACCTACTCTGCACATTGCGGAGAATAGTGAAAGGTTTGGGTTCCAGAAGAACCCTGTTCCTCTGGGTTACATCGGTTTGCAGCCTTTGGGGTCGGAGGAGCATCCTGTGTGTCTGAAGTCTCATATTCAGCAGGATAGACCATGCTCCCATACCCACACAGAAGTTGCAACAAGGCCCACTGTTGAGCCACCTGTCATGCATGCACCTGCTGTCCATGGGATGCAGTCTACCATCCCACGCCCAAAGCCATCCAACCTACCTGTTCGAAAAAAGTCTTCAGGGGCAGGTCAAGCTCTTCCAGGACAGCGCTTCCTCCATCTTGTGACCTGGTTCTATCTCAGAAAATGAAGAAACCAAACATCACAGCGACAAGAATATGACTGATGTTTATGATGAGTTAAACATGGTCAACGACAACAAGTTCCCTCCGAGCAATGATGAAATGTGTACCTCTCCACCCATCAAATTCTCACTTGACAGACACAGATCGGCCGCCCTGGGCATGCATCTCGAAAGGACTATGGGCAGAACAGGCATGAAGATCCTGGTGATCAGAGCCAACCACAAGCTGGTCACTTGCATGGTGCTAGCAAACAAGCTCGCTCCAATGCAATCACAGAAGTGGTAAGTGATTACTATATTGTATACTCAGCTCGGATTGATTATGTTCATCAGCCTAACATGGATTATGATGTCGTCAAACGGCATCAGAAGACTAACTGTTGTGCTTGTTCTCCATCACCAACATACTTGCATTCAGTGCGCAATTTTGGCTTCACTGTCAACCAGCCAAAAACCAAGCACACTCACACCAGTAATCTCTAGTCAAACAATGATTGTCAAGTGGCTGGAGACTCTGGTGACATGAAGGTTGATACTGATTTGGAGGTCTGACACACCAGTGTTGGGTGCCGCACAAAGGCAGCCAAGAGCATACAGGACAGTGCTGTTGTTGCAAAATGGAAGACACTTGGTTTCTTCCCAGATCTTTGGGTCAAACTGCTGAATTATACAAAGGCCTGCTTTAGGTTGCATCTTGCCATCACAGACCCATTCCCCACACACGAGGAAGCCCTTAGTGACACTGGTATATGCCTGGAACTAATCACAGAATCAATCGTGACTTGGGAGGCGCAAAACCGCCATCTTGAAGCAGGTATTTTTTTCTGGCTGGTCTAGTAGTAGTGCGCTGCTAACAATTTTGTCCAGGTTTCTACCCCCAGTATGAGTACGACATGGCTACTGTTGTAAGGGTTGTTTTTATTTGAGATTCCCCCATCAATACTCAAGTCCGTGCTCTGGCAGATTTACAATGATTCCATCAATTTTTGCAGTAGGATCAAGCAAATCACAATTAACATTGTTCCTGTGGAGTACAAACTGAGCAGCAGCGAGAGTGAGATCAAACAGAAGGTGAGTGTGTTGTTGAAGAGCTCAACATTTTTGCGTGGAGAATGTGACGAGCATGTACACACCATCATAATCTCAAAATCCAATGCTAACCTTCTAGCAGGATCATACTTCTAACTTTGTGCACAGCAGCCTCCGCTCTGTCTGCCTTCAAGCATTCTATGATGGTGGTTTGAAATTGTTATGACAATTTCCTGAATTTCGCAACACCATCCCTCACAAAGCCCTTCTCCTTGTCACGACCATCATAAGCCTATTTAATCAGTATGTGTATCGTTGTTTTTTTATTGATTCATATTATATTTCAGGTTCGCAATGTTATTCATGTCTACTGGATGTATGGCCATGTGAACATGAAGCAAACAGCCTTGGGAGATTCTGAGAAGGTGTACTGGAAACTAACGAATATGCTCAAGCAGGTCACAAATGACAAATATCATAGCAAGAAGCTTGATGACAAACTCTGATCTTGGGCTGTGGCTGGCATGTATGTTTTCCTTTGTATCTTACACTGGTATTGCTGATCATTGAGACAGGCCCGGGGTTGTTGTTGATGGCAAACCTCAAGGCATCAAGAGTGATTCTGACTGGGTGGTCGAACTCAATTGATATATACTAGTCTCACATCAATCACATACCATTACTACAATTGTATTACCCCTGCTTCAATGCTAATGTTTTCATGTTGCACTTGATACCAGCTGTGGCATGCGAGAAGTTGCGTGAAGCATCTGACGCCATGCACAATAGTAGTAGTACTAGTGAAAGGATTGTACAACTCCATGTGTTGCTACATAGCTACTGGAGGTGGTTATATAGTACTGCACAGCGCCAATAATAGTCTACACAGCGCTATATTTAGTGATCATGAGATATTTTGGGCAGCAACAAATTAGTTCATGCACAGCTTGACTCAGATTGGCAGTGCTGTGTGGCACTGTGGCTCCACTGCACAGGGGGGGACTTCACTGTGATGCTGCAGTCACTGTATGGCACTATGTGGTACTGCACATCACCTCAAATCACACAAGGGTTTTGCTGATGTCTGCAACTATCCTGCACTTCTGATTGCAGGGATACTCCAACTCAAAGAATTGCAAGACTCTCCCATCAAGGATTATCCAGTGGAGTGAGTGCAATTGTTACAATGACATACCACCAGCACTTTAAAGACTATGGTAGTGTGCAACGGGAACACAGGGTATTCATTGAGCTAGTAGATTCCTATCCTGGACTTTTAGACCATCTGACAAATGGTGAGGACTCAGAGGACATTATCCACATGGGGGAATTGGTCAGTTTTCCATACCAGATGGTTATCCAGAACCAAGCAGAGTCTCAAGAGGGGTGAAACTGCAGTTTGTGGAGACCAATGGCCCATCTTCTTATATGCTGGGTATGACTATGACCCTGAAGATCCATGGAAGAGGTTGCTGAGGAGTGAGATACTCATATTTGTAAGTGCAGTGCTGGCGATAAAATTCTCACTCAATATGTTATCCCTTGGTAGGGGTTCAAACATGTTTTTACATAGTCAAATTTTTCCCAACTCATCCTCTTCACAACACAGCATCAGCAAAAACAGTGCACTGTCAAAAATTCGTGCAAAACAGGCTGCATTGCAAGAACAAGCTAGCACTGGCACTGACACTACTTAATTCATTATTTTTTTGTAACTGTACATGTCTGTATGGCGATGTGAACCCTAATGTGATCAATGAATGCTCCAGCTGTGTGATACAGTGCTGCATCTCAAGTTACCATCAGTGCTGATAGATCCTGCCATAGGAAGCTGCTTAGATGTGATCATCAAAAGTCATCATCTTGATGCAGCATGATGTTTCAATACCATATCTGTTAAGGCCGTGCTCAAGGGAGGACTAGATCTGAGGGGCTTGGCTTCAGCTCGTGCGCTGTGCCCCTTACCTGAGTACATGCCCCTAATTTCCAGGGGTCCAGTAGTACTATAGGTCTGGTTGTATATGACCTGGTAGTACAATAGATGTGGATCGAGGGATTAGGCTGCTTAAGGCCGGAGCCGGTAGCAGAAAGAAACAGTAGTAGACTACCCGAAGGTAGAGCCAGTAACAGAAGTAGACTTAGGGATCTACCCAAGTCTAGTGTCGGAGATTTGATGAGAGTCGGAGAACTCAAGTCCAGAGGGACAGGAATGAGCAGGACTATGTATAATATTTGAACTGAGGTGCTACAACAATATACAGGAGTTTATATACTGTAGGGATAACTAATGATAAGTAATCTGGAGTTCAGGAGGCAGTGAGGAAAGCATATGGAGAGATTATTAGTAAGTCCAAGCAGATCAAGTAAAGTAAGACAGATCATAGAGAAATGAGTCCAGAAATGAAACAAGTACTGGATATCAATAAGCAGTTGGATATCTATAGAAGCCGGAGGGCCAGAAGTAAGGGGGAGTCCTGATTGGGGTTAGGTCCGGTGGAGTGGACCTGTCCGGAGATCAGGTCCGGCGGTTCGGAGGAAGCGTGCTTACTGAAAAGAGTTTGTGGGTATCGGAGATCTGGGATATGACAATATCCTGCCATACTGTCAGTCATTATAGATCTTGCCTTTGGAAGCTACCCAGACATGTTCAGCCAAAGATCACCAACTTGACATGGCTTGGCAATTCAATACCATGCCCTCATACACTGTCAGTGAAGATGGATCCTACCATTGGAAGCTACTCAGACTTGATCAGTCACAAGTTATCATTTTGATACAGTGTGAAGGTCCAATGGCATACCCTGCCATATTGTCATCAATGATGAATCCTGCCATCAGAAGCTGGCTATCTAAAGCCAGATGTATTCAGTTGAACATTAGCACCTTGATATGGCATGATCATTCAATAGCATTCCTTGCCATACTGTCAGTAATTACAGGTCCTGCCATCACAATCTGCCCAGACATGTTTGATCACAAGTTACCATTTTGATACAGCATGAAGGTTCAATGGCATACCCTGCCATATTGTCAGTGATGATGAATCCTGCCATCAGAAGCTGGCTATCTAAAGCCAGACATATTCAGTTGAACATCAGCATCTTGATATGGTGTGATAATTCAATAGCATCACTTGCCATACTGTCAATAATTATAGGTCCTGCCATCAAAAGCTGCCAAGACATGTTTGATCACAAGTCAACATCTTGATATGCCATTATGATTCAATATCATACCCTGGCACACTGTCAGTAATTATAGATCTCGCCATTGAAAGCTGCCTTTCTAAAGCCAGACGTGTTTGGTAGAAAATAAGCATCTTGCTAATAGTTCCTATGGCAATATCATACCTCGGAGTAAAGTCAGTGATTATGGGAGTCTGCCATTGGGAGCTACCTATGTAAGAGTAGATACATTTCACGATAAATGAACTCTAAACAAGAGGAAAGCCCTGACCTGCAAGTTTGTTCCGGATCCCAGTATGAATAATAGTGTTAGACATAAGCCCCTCCTCGAATGCCAACGTGAAAAAGGTCCCGGTAACCTTGGACTGCTGAGTAATGCCTCCCTAAGCTCGGCCAGGTGTCGATGTGTGCATCGAAGTGAATGACAGAGATGGGCCCATAAACCTGATGAAGAGATCGAAGAATCGGAAGCACCTAGGGATCATTCGACACGTGAAATTTGGGGGATGTAAGGGCATGCCGTCTCACGATAGTATGGTCTCCGCCTACCAGCGTATGATCAACGATCATGTTCGCGAACGAGATATGGTCTGTGGCTCACCTACTATGTCAGTATACGAGGGTGTTCCACTCCATCACGCGCAAGCTTTGCGGTACGTGCACTAGCGCTTCCATTCACGGGTCGTGCCAAGAGCGTGGTATAGGCAATTTCCATTTGATCAATAGCTAACGCGTTGTCATATGGGCTGATAGGGACCTATTACACTTGGTCAATGCGTTTAGGCTCCCTGCGACGGGCCAAAAACTTACATCTCCGCAATCTATCATTTGTGCACGGGTGTACGGGTTCGTCATCCAGTTCAGCGCGTAGCCGGCCGCAGCGGATTGACGTCTCGAGCCAGATCTTATTGCATATGGCCCGAAGCGTGCTCCGGGTCTGTAAGAAGTTGCCGTGTCGAATGGCATGCCGAGAACAGCTATGTCAAAGGTTGTCGATGGATCATCTAGGCAACGTGCATAGGGTAGGTGGGAGTAGCTCAGAGGTCCTGTATAACCGAGGTCGGTCTGTGTGCCGTACTTTGCTGCCCACGGCTCCTGCTGTTGGGTTTCGAACGCATGTTGTTGCGCATAAACAACAGGAAGTAGCGCGAGAGGAAGGTATCTCATCGTCAATAGTGTTTTTTCACCAGTGACAACTTATGAGGGCAATCAGGATGGGTCTCTGCGACCGGAAACACTTTATATTGCATGTGAGATACTCCGGAAGTATTTCTGTGTTATCTGCTTAGTACACGTGGTGATGCGAGGGACAGACAAAGATAGCTCGGAAAGTTAAAAGGACCTTCAAAGTTCATCTCGAGGCCAAGAACCCGGAAGCGCGTGAGGTGTGGGAGGCGACTGGGACATGAACATCGATAGAAAATCATGGACTAGATCGGCCGCAGCTGTGCCTGTGATTTCGGCTGTCAAAGAATGTCTCAGTCCCAGCCACAAACAACCAGTCACTGTAAACAAACCGTGATCATAGACAGGAGCAACCTCCACTACGTCGGCGCCACTGTATCGCAAACAAACCATGAGGGTCACGGGGTTGAGAATGGTTAGGTTACCTACACGAAGTTCAATCCGGCTAGGCCACGGATGATTCGTTTGACCTCCCTGCTCGTCCAGCCTCCCGCCTCGGGAGTTCCAGCTAGATATCAAAAATTCAAGCCTTGTTTCAGCCACTCTGATGATGGGACGTACTAGCAGGTGCAAGACCAGGATCTATTTAATTTGTTACATTGGGGGCGAATCAAGAATGGGTATCACATACCAATGACATCAATATCTAAACTAATATCCCTTCAGCAACGTTCTAAACTGTATGTAACGCGGACGTACCTCAAGTAGACAGGTGTGTCACCAACGCGTTCCCGTATGCGCTTGATGATCGCAGGAACCCCGTGATCATCAATGTCGTCGCTCGTAATGAAGTGGAATCCAACCGATTCATCATTTTCAATGTCCCCAAGTCCCTAAATTCAGGAGTGTTCAATGCAGATACAAAATAAAAACTCGGAGCCTTATTTACCACCAGTTTGCATCGAATACCGGCATGAATGCTCGAGTTCGAAACCAAGCCTTCCTCGTTAGCTACATAAAAGAACGTTCCGTGTGTAATGCGCGACTGCTCAGACACAGTTCCTGGATATCCATTCCAGGTGTCGAGGTGTGCATCGAAGTGAATGACGGAAACGGGCCCGTACACCTTGTTAAGAGCACGAAGGATTGGGAGTACGATCGTGTGATCGCCTCCAAGGCTTCGTATGGTATCAGGTACTTGCGTAGACATGTTTGAATTGTACTAACCTGACGATCCTTGGATGCTCGCGTCCGTCCTTCGCAAGCTGGGCACCCTTCGCCCAAACAGACTGGCTAGAGGCGATAGGACGATCTAACAAAGTGGAGTATGCGACCTGCATTTGGTCCATGGCGAGAACATTGTCAAAGGGAATGACCGGAACCTTTATCCTTGTCAGTTGCTCATGCCAATGACTTGAAATTGAAAAAAGGCGCACGTCGCCACAATCAAGTATTTTTGATCCTTGCTCGTACGGATTATTGTTCCAAGCCAAGCTGTATCCACGAGCCTCCCTCTGTCTTCTGCTGCCTGAGCGAATCGCATAGGGTCCAAAGCGAGCGCCAGGCCGATAAGAAGTACCCGTATCAAAGGGCATACCGAGGACTGCTATGTCAAACTGCGCGGATTCATCTTCCAGGCAGCGGGAATAAGTCAAGTGAGAAAATGACAATGGTCCAGAGAAAGGTTGATCAATCTGGGGACCGTATTTTGACAACCATGTCTCAGGCTGTTCATTAGTGTTGCCCAGTGGGACCTGGTGCGCGAACACGATCCTGGCGGAAACCGCGCAGATCGCAAACTGGAGGAGACTTTTCAAAGCCATGCTTGTAACTTTGATCACTTGGAAAGATGACCTTTGTTGACTTGATATCTGAGAGACAGGCGAAGTCTTATCTGGAAAATGCGACAGACGAGGTCAAACATGTGTTCCGATAAGGGACTTCAGGGAAGCTCCAGGCGCCATATTCTCGACAAAGAAGATCAGGCAAAACCAACTATATGGATCAGCTGCTCAAAGAAGCATGTACATGAGGCGAGGACAAAGTTTAGAATGAATATAAACTTTGAGGGACTAGCTTAGGCTGTCAATCATGCGGGCCCCCGTGCGGCGCGAAGCTTGAAGAGACGTTGGATCGAGCACTAGGTAGCACTATGAACAAAATTAAAACCCACGTGATTCATCGCATGTCTATTGTCAGTGACAAGTCAGTGATGTTGTTTCGTGACCGTCTTCAGAACTTCACTAGGGATATCATTAGAACTTCCTACACATACCCACCACGATACCGTTTCCCGATGCCAAACTATAGTACAAAGTATGTATGCTGAAACCAAATGGAAGACGACCACCATACAAACATTGATTCAAGTCACTACAACGGTCTCCGATGAGCGACTGACGTACGCAGGGGTAGAATCTCCCATTGGCGGCGTTTTCTAGCGTTCTCACCCTCTGTAGGGGCATCCCGCTGACCGAGCTTCAAAACTCGGAGTTTCCTGAGGAGCTCGGGAGAGTCATCTGCTTCCCCTTCTATGCCTCGGTCCTGTTCTAAAGTTTCGTCTTCAGTGAGTTCTATATCTCCACTGAAAACCTCCTCAGGAGTTGCCTTCCGCTGTGCTGTGCCACCGGAGAAAAACGAAATTGGGGTTATGACAGCGGAAGTTAGGAAATTCGATGCATTGTTCAACAGCGACTTTGGTTTGGGCATCGGAATTGATGACAGGACGTATGTCTTCCGCATCCACGTGGTCGAGGTTTGTGCGGCTGGGGGAGGGTATGAAGGATCGCACTGGAAAGATGCAGTGATTTGCTGAGTTTCTCGGGAGTATGAGAAACGCGGTAGAGGATGCGAGTATTCATTTGGATATGGCTGGGAGATGGGTCGGCGATGTCGAAGCACTAAACGATCCCCTAGATCTACGGTCAGTTTCATGCGGCAGATGACAGACACTGACGTCGCACCTTCGACATCGATTGCATGTCCTGACGATCTTGAGCAAAGAGCGCCCGAAGTATCGATAAAGAATACCTGGACCGTCGGTTTCATTGATCAGCAGTCACACAGAAGTGAATAACATACCTGATTATTGGCATCTGGGTTTCTGAAGCCTGATGTCTAGTTAGCGTTGATTAACTTGCGCGCGTACGAAAGGCAAACCCACTTTCAACTAAAGACTTCTCTTTCTCTGTCCAGAGGAGAATCTCGATACCGTCTTCTACCTCGTCTCCACCAACGTCCCACAGCTTACCATTTGCAAGGTTACGAATAACGAAGTACCCTGGAGGGAATCCATAGAGCTGAGCATTCGCAGCCATGGTGCTGGTCAAGGGTAGTGGGCGGGGTAATTACTCCTTCTGGAATACCCCCTAGACCGTGCCTGATGACCGCAGTCCAGAATGGCTGGTCGAGTTTTTGATGATTCCAATCCGTCAAGTATCGCATGGAGTCAATTGTACACAGGGAAAGTCGACCAGTTCACGCAGAATTAAGCATCATACATACAATTGACAATGCAAAATATAATGATTTGAGTAGTACTACAACATGCGAGTATCCAAGTTGAACCATAATGCGAGTGGTCAGAGGCGTCGCGAGAGTCTAGCCCATGAGTCCTCTTTCCCGCGGCCCCTACGAGCCAAGTCAGTCTGTATCAGGTCAGCGAAGAGCTCTAATCATTCTCTTCACTATCAAATGCACCAGGAATTCTTAATGTTCGTCTGGTGCGCGTAGCCCGTTCGTTGCGCTCTACATTCTGCTTCTCCATCCAGTCCTCTAGAGCGTACGACATCTTAGGGAGACCCTTCCATTCGTGACGCGCGACGATACTCTTCGACAATGAATGACCTCCATCCCAGGCAGCACTCATCATCATCGGTTCCTGTGATAAATATTTATCAGGATAATTCACCGAAGGAGAAAAGATGAGCTGACATTTCCGTTCCAGCTGACATCTCGCACACAAACTGTGCTACGAGTGCTAGTGGGAAGTCTGTACTCCTCGACAGAGCGATCGAATGACATGGCCGATGTCTTCGAGCGATCGAGAACCTGGATTATGCGTCCGTCGAGCGACCATATCTAAAAGTAACACGTGTTAGATACAAGGAGTCGGGTTTAATGGGAACTGACGTGTATTTTCCCATCTGCCGAACCGGAGTAAATGTATTGACCACCTGTTGTCTCGGCCGGACTAAAGTGGCATCGAATAAGTGTGCGTAAGACAGCATGACCTCTGTATGTCATAACGCTACAGTCACGTGGGTGTGCAGAAAGCCTTGGTTTCGGGTAATGGCCATAGCTGAGCAAGGCATTTAAGATTCATTCTCATTCGAGTTGAGACCTGAATCAACACACCGGTAATCAAATTCACTTGACCTATGGTCACGGTTAGCGCCTTTGTCAAAGTCCTCGCTGCTGCACATCTTCCGCAAATCCCACAACCGTAATGCCTGATCCTTTCCGTTTGAGATGATATAACGGCCATCACCTTTCGCTGAGACATTGGTAATGCCTTCTGTGTGACCAACCAAGACTCCTGAAGGTCTTTGTGATGCACCTAGTGAACGTCGGTCCCTTTTACTCATATTAGTAAAAGAAAGACAAACAAAACCTGTGTAGAACTTACCAAACTTTCAGAAACGTGTCATCAGAGGCGCTAATTAGCACATTTCCCGATGCAGTGTCAGCCCAACAGCAGCTGTTCACGTCAGCTTGGTGTGCAATGATCTTGACTGTCCTACGGTCAGCCAAGAGGTCATAAACTAAAGTGGGGTCGCTATGAGAAATCGAAGTCCAAAAATAAATAAAGACTCTACCAAATATTTGACCGCTACCACCAGCGACAACCTCCTTTCCATCTGCAGAGAACCTGCAGCTCCAGATTCCAAATGATTCGTCATCCCAGCCCCAGTGCGCGCGAGCCCGCTGACGTTGATTAGGATCATTAAAGTTGATGGGGGTTTGAATAGGCGATGAGTCATGCGTGCTTGTCATGTACACCGTGGGTGACTAATGTGTGTTCAAGTTGATGGAAATTACAAAACTATTCCGCTTACAATCGACGAGTAAATCATCCTATAACAGCGTAAGCACGATTTGAAGGAAAGATGCAATTACTCGCCTTTCATTGTCAGGACTCAAATGAGAATCTGTGATTGTCCAACGACCAGGATGCCCCTGTATAGTATTCAATATCTTGAGGGTCGTTTCATGGTCGCGGTCGCTATCATCCCAAACCCCTGTCGCACTGCGCCGTGTATTCCTTGGTCGTTTGGTGTAGGGCAATGGGGGCGAGGTCATGTCATAGATATGAAGGCGGAAATCTGTAGAGTATGAATTACTATCTCCACAAGAGCAGCATACTACACACCTTGACAGCAGGTATAGTAAAACGAAGAATCTGTAGAGTGACATTAAGTGATAAATCGAGCAAGGGAATGGATAGATATCGACCTCTGGAGAATTGTCCAGAGTAAACGTTTGAGGCGTAGGACGCGACGGCGGTTCCATTCGTATTAGGAATGAGATCCTGTAAGAAGGTCAGGCAGTTCCATGAAATACAAGAGGACTAACCTACATTGGTCATATTCTCTCTAGACATTGCTCCTTGGGGTCGCGAGGACTGGTGGAGGATCATTCGCGGAACATTCTTCTTGTTTCTCCTGCTCCTGATCTTCGGGCCCACACAACCAAATTCTCCTCCCATGAGGAGCTCGACGCCTGGTTCCTGAGGTTCCTTGTGTGGAGGGATCCATTGCTGGTGCCAGTCTCCTACAGTTCGTCCAAATTCGTAGTCGTCGTCATCCTCCTCATTGTCATCCGGAGACTCGGCAGAACGTGAGTTTAGTAAACGCCGCAAGTCTTGGATAGTGACGGTCCTGAGTTGTCGACCGCCACTTCCATTGGCATCACCAGCAGTGTCAGTCCGGTGTACATTTTGTGAGTTGAATAATGCTACGGGTTGGCAACACATAAGCGGAACAGGTCCTTGGAGGGAGGAAGTGAGCTCACATAGGAAGATTTGGCGCAACATTGGTGATTCCTGCGGGACTCCGCTGCGCTCCTGTGTGGACTCTTGAAGGTCCTCTAAATCCAAGACACTATCGTCTTCCTCGTCGACATAAGCGTCGGGGCCATCATAATCATCATCATCTTCCTCGAGCATCTCGAAATCAATTCGACCGTACTCAGACATGATGCGTAAGATTGAATATTAGGAGGATGGATGTTAGTGAGAAAGATTAGTACATGTGGTTATCTTTGACGTATCCACTCGAGTCACGTGAATGCCTCTCCGCGGACCGAGACAGCACAGATGGTCCGACGGAATGGATGCAACGACGGGACAAATAGGCCTCCACATGAGTAGATCCGTGACTGTCCAAGAGGTTTTCAAAGTCGATAGACGGAACATACTTAGATGATAGTAGTGTTCACCTTGCTGCGAGTGCTCGTCGCAGCGCAATACTTATAAAAAGAGGTTAATGGACGTGGCAGGGTCACCTATATATCATTTACAATGGTTACCGAAAGAGCAGCTATATCATGAACGAGATCATCATTCATTTCGCCATACTAATCATAATGAAGCTTGAAAGTTGGAGTCAGAAGAATGGAAGTACTGCAAGTCCGTGTGCAGGTGACGAATTGCAACTCCGCTGGTCGTTGACTTGAACTCGTTAACGTTGAACGCACACAAATCAAGTAGCAGCCATGCCGGCGCCCCTTCTCATCACAGCGGATCAAGTCAATTGTCTCATAAATGCTTATTTTTTGGATTCAGGTGCGTTTCCTATTCTTCTTCTTGCTATCTATGTCATATGACTCCGTCTGAGTCTAGGCTTTCAGCACTCTGCTTTCGCCCTACGAATGGAGGGCCGTCTTGACCAGTCGCCTCACACTAAGAAGCATATTCCACGCGGCGAACTTATCGAACTACTTAGCAAAGCCCTCCTTTACTCCGAGGTCGAGGCCCATTGGAAGGGTGATGAATTGGCCACAAATTGTTCAGCTCCGTTTTCACTCCTAGACCCTCACGCATGTTCGCTTCAACCTCTTTCTTCTACAAATGATGTACGTGAACCCAGTGCTGCCAAGGTGAATGGAGATACTGCCGGTAAAAGGAAGGCAACCACTCCTTCTGAAGATATCCGTGTTGAAAAGAGAGCAAGGAAGGAGCAAGACGAGAAGGACGCGCAAATGGACGTCGAGGGTGCGTTCATTACATCGTTCATTCCGCGTTGTGCTCATTTACCGCAGGCACACCCGCCCCAAAGCCAAAACCGAAGGACCCTAAATCAGACGCATTACAAGTCTTACCAGAACCTCCCACTAAGAGGTTTAGGCACAAACCTAGTGTTGTTGGAGCGCGTCCTGGTGCCGTTCGATTCTTACAAGCTCACAAGACCGAAGTGCGCATCAATACATCATTCTCAGCGCCCTGTTCACGATCCTCTCTTAGGTTTTCGTTGTCGCGTGGAATCCTTCTGCAAAAGGCCAGCTAGTCTCTGGGTGTGCTTCCTCTAATATCAATATTCTGTTTGTGTAATTTACCTCTGACTACCCAGGTCGCGTGATGCTGTTGTGAACTACTGGTCCCTGCCCAACGGAGCAAACACCGATCCTACAGTCTCCATACAACCAACTCTAACTCTATCAAACCTAACTTCAGCTTCGCAGGCTGATTTGACAGCATTGAACTGGAACCACGATGGCTCACTCGTAGCCGTTGGCTCTTATGATTCCATCCTCCGAATTTGCACTGCAAATGGAGAGATGTACTTCAACGATAGCCACCATAAGGTAGGGTAGATCGTTCATCCTTCCTTTTCCTTATCCATGTTCTGTAGGGTCCCATATTCGCTGCGAAATTTTCGCCCTCTGGTCAATGGATTGCAACGGCTAGTTTAGACTGCACATCATGTGTCTGGGATGTCAAGCACAAGAGAATACATCGACAGTATCGTAATCATGGAGGTATGTCATGGAACTATGGTGATCGGCGTCCTGTTGAACTCGCGGGTAAGATGCTTGCTGCTTGGATGTCGAATGGCTGGACGACTCGACCTTCGCAAGTTGCGGGGCAGACAAGGTCGTTCATATCGTATCCCTGACAGCTACCGGGCCATTGCATACTCTCGGGTAAGCTTCCTTGTGGATAAAAGGTGTCGAGAGTCTTGATGTTCTTCAAGAGGTCACGCAGGGGAAATAAATTCTATCAAGTGTAACCCATCTCGAACACGGTTAGCATCGTGTGCGGACGATGGCACCGCACGCATATGGAACATCGACAGCATCCATTCCGAGAAAGCTCTGCCAGCGCCTGTAGTGCTCAGTGGCCATCAACAGTGTCTCACCTCGATCGAATGGTGTCCCGTCACTGAACCTGGTGAGCATGAACTGGTTGCAACGTACGTTAGGTTGTGGTTTTCGTAAATATTCGCCTTCATAACAAGCACACCAGAGCCTCGTTTGATGCCACCGCTCGATTATGGGACACCGTCACTGGAGACTGTATCAAGGCCTTTGCGGACCACACCAAACATGTCTACGCCCTGACCTTCAGCCCCGATGGGCGCCACTTGGTCACTGGTGGAGGTGATGGCTCGTTGATTATATATGACGTCAAGGCGAGTCGTCTATTTCCTCTAAATTATATCTGCTGAAACCGGGCCATTTAGTCGAAGGAGAAGAAATGGTCGTGGTACACGGGCGAGAAGTCTGGCATATTCGAGATTGACTGGCAGAGTTGGGGGAATACCAGCTTGATTGCATTGGCTCTGGAACGTCAGATGGTGGCTATTGTTGATCCAAGCAAGGTGTTCGCGCTTCAGAGTTCTTGATCATCGTCTTTTTACCTGGACTTCATTACCTTATCATTATTGCGCTATGTACCGCTGTTGCTAATCACTTTGCTCTTGATGCCGCGTTTTGCGGTGCCACGGTGGTGACGTAGTTGACACGAGCCGCCGGCAAGCGTTCCGTTATAGCATTACGATAGTGCTTGCATGATTTCTTCAGTGTTCCCCTTGTCTCTCTTTCGTCGCAATGTTATATCTTGGCCTGTCGTCGGCTTTGCGTTCTTCTCTGCGCCGTGGTGTGGCGGAGGCGGTCATACGACCCCGTGCGCAGCCCTTCTCGGTGCATGCGCCAGCAAATAATTTGGGCAACGTACGGAGTATGTTGCAAACTCGTCCGACTGTCTTGTCGCCCACTCTGCTCTCCCGCTTCTCGCGCTCTATCACAACGGATGCACACACTATTACAGCCTCTTCATCTCAAGATGCTTGGAAGCGTTTTGGAATCACAGCGGTAATGTGGCCTGAGACGATATCGTTCCTGCCACTGACGTACTTTACCTCGTTAGGTTGTTGTCGCGGGCACTGTCATCCTAGCAGAAGGCTTCCTGAACAGGGACACTCGTGATAGATTGAGTCCAGCTGAACAATCCTACTTACATGAAAGTTTCAAGTACACAGGGGGTGGGCTGGTGTTGACTGCACTCGCTGCTCGGGGTTTGTTTAGGTCTGGTGTTGCCTTCAGGGTCATGTCCGCCAATCCTTGTGAGCTTGAAGATGAGAGTAGCATGGAAATATGCTGAGGCGCTGTTTCTAGGGCTTGTACTCGGTGTTAGTCTCGTGGGTAGCATCGGTTCCATGATGGGCGTCTTCTACACGCCTCCAGAGAACACCTTCCAGAAGCACGCTTTTTGGCTGGTATGCTTGATTACACCTGCCTTTTAGCATCTGAGCTGATTGTGATACAGGCATTTAATGCGTGTCAAGCCGCAACCCTAAGCCCACTGTTCTTCCTAAGCCCTGCCATTTTATCTCGCGCAGCCCTCTACACGTGCGGCGTGGTTGGCTCTCTTTCTTACGTTGGCGCCACCGCCAGGTATATTTCACACCTGTTGCGAGGAACTGAAACTAACTCGTGCCTAGGAATGACAAATATCTTTACATGGGTGGACCACTGTTAGCTGGCGTCACAGTTGTCGCTTTGAGTTCACTTGCGCCCCTCGCACTCCCGTTGGGTATGCGTGGCCTCGCTGTTGCAGAGGCCCTCTCCCTTTATGGAGGTCTCGCTGTCTTTGGTGGATTTGTCCTATATGAGTAAGGCTCTAATTCATTTTCACAAACGGGTATTAACTTATTCCCCTCAGCACCCAAAAGATTTTGCAGCACGCGCGAATGGCGGAGATGGGTGTCATCCCCAGAGATACCGTGAAAGAATCCGTTGCCCTTGAGCTCGATATGATCAACATCTTGTGAGTGGTTACAAATCTTGCGTCGTGGCATCGCTGGCTAAGGTTTTCCATCAGTATCCGTCTTGTTCAGATTCTGGCCATGCGCCAAAATAACCGAAAGTGACCGGTCCCTGATTGAAAATGTCTATTTTGCTTGGTTTTGATCACCACTCAGTAGTCAACTTTTTATTAACATTTCTCATATCGTCACATTCATAAGTTATCGTGGTCCACGTGTATTATTAGCTAGGGGGGTACGATTTTGTATCATGCAGTGGAATTCCCAAGATCCTGAAGAATTTTGACGAACGCGCCTGGGTCAATGATCTCTGTGCCGCCATAGGTGACCCGCTTTCCGGTCTTTGCAGCCCATTCCTCCAGGTTCCCATACTCAACATATCCTGCCCCTCCGACGATAAACACCATACCCTCGGAGAATGCCAAACGCTTCGCTCTACCTGTGCCCAATGTACCCCCACCTGGACCGCCTGGACCACCTGAAATACCGAGGCCGGTGTGTCGAGAAGCTCGGGGGTCAAGGAAAATATAGTCATCTGTTTCTTGCAGCGACTGGTTCGAAGCTGCAGACGAGTCCATAAGCGCCTCGGTAAGTCGGGTAACAGGGAGCAATTTGTTCGCTGGCAGGAAGTTCTTGACACCCGAGATCAAATTGTCGAGACCTCCTTCTTTGAGTCGGTCAGTGAGCTAGATAACAAAATGTTAGAGTCCGTCTGAAGAACGAAGTATAATACTGACTCTGTTTCCGAATGCTGTGAAGCCTCTGAAGAGTTCTCCTTGGCCTGCACCGAGTACGGGCGTCGAGGTTCCAACCACAGTGGGGGCTACTGACATACGGGAAATTTCTCTAGTGCGTCTGACATATTCGAACGCTGCAGTATCAGCTCCTGCCTCCTTCAATTCCTTTTCTAACTCGGCGATGTCGTCCTTTGAGATTGCGTTGTCCGGTGAAGACAAGTAGAAGACAAGAACTAGGCGCAGTTTATCTTCTGGTGTGAAGGTGCTGCTCGGACGAGGAGCGCGGAGTGTCTCTAGAACTGAAGCGACGGTCTAGATAACAATTAGCACGGAGGGCCAATCAAATAGTCGAAAGAGGGTCGCACCTGTTTGTTGACGGCCTCTTCTGTGCTGAACAGTTCATCAAGCCCACGCTTCTTGATCTGTTCCAACAATGCGGTGGCTATGTTCATATGAGTGTCGAGAACGGCTTTCCGTGCAGTCAGTTCTGGTAGCTGCGTGATCGCAGTCTTCAAGTGTGAAGCATTGGAAGATAAATCACTAATATTTCTGTCAGTAAACACAATACCGAAACCTCGGGAGCACGCACATCTGCGAAATGTCGTTGACATCACTAACGCCCGTAGATCGCGTGATTTCGGCAGCATCTTGCTTGTATTTGTTCAGTTCCGTGTCAATTTCTTCTGCGACTTGAGGGAATGGGTTTGGCGCGTTCTTTGCCCAGAAGAAGTCCTTGGAATCGAGATCATATGAGCGCTTCTGTGGTTGAGTGACAACTACGCGATTGAGCTTGATCTCTAGACAATCGGACACCAGAGCTTGATACGTCCATCCATGCGAGATCATCGACACGAGATCAACATTCCTGTCAAGAATCAGCAGCACTGAAACTGTTTGAGTTACGTGGCACGGAACATGTAATCAAAACATACATGGTCGTTGCAAATTTGACAAGCCGGATGCATCTTGCGCGAATAATGACGCTGTAGCACCATGAGTTCGGGAGGCCGAAAGAATCGCATCTCGTATTTTGATGTCGAGCTTTTTGGCTATCATCTCCGCCGCATTGCCTTTGGGCGCGCGGATGATCGGAACATGGCCTTGCGCGTACGACATTCAAGTCACCCATCGACGACGCATCAGATATACCGCACTCACCCATCGTGACAACAGCACTGAAAAGACCACTGGATATCCGTTCAATCTCCTCTTCTATCTGTTGTTCAGTGGATGATGGGGAGTTCAGGAGTGTGTAAGATGTCACAGCTTGTGCCTGGGACGGGCCTGCCTGACTAGATGGCATGGTGGGAGGCAGCGGCGACAACAATGAGAACAATGAGGGAGAGGGTGCGATGAAGGACAAATATTGATCGAGGACCTAGAAATGTGCCATCAGTACAGTGAAAGCAGAATGACATGCGCAAGATACCCGCCTGTTCAACTAATTCACCTGTCCCTGCGCTTGCGACAGAGGCTGCCAGCTCCTCTAGCAATGCACGGGGGAGGGGTCCTACAAAGTTGAGGTGGAAGGATTCATACAAGCATTTGTCGAGGTCTTCGGCTATCCGCCTTACATTGTCGAGCGTGGGGGCAACGAAGTAAATGGCCGGAACGTCTGGGAGTGGAGGGCGTAAAGAGTGTAATTGTCTGTTCAGAACTTAGATGCAGACAGAAACAAATGAATCATCGGTGCCTACACATGGAGCGTGACGCCGACATCACGGAGGTCTTGTACTCGGAGTACAGTCGCTAACACGTCTTTCGTTTGCTGATCCAGCACCAAGACCTTCCACACGGGAGGCCCAGTAGCGGCGGGAACCTTGAGTCCAGTCGAAGCTTTGCCTGACGGTGTTCCTGGTCGTTGAACGGGATCTGACGGGGCGTTCAGGTTAGCAGCGAGAGCAAAGCAGCCGTTTGTGCTTGCTGCAATGTTGTTGGCGCGATTGCCTGGGCCCATCTGTCGGTATCAGCAACACAACAAACTTGTCTTAGAGAACTTACGTGCTTCAGAGCAGTGCTTGCCATTTCAATGTCCCCTGCTTGATTTCACGCGAAAGACCAGCTGTAGTCTCTTGCAACACAGAGCCACGTGGACGATTGCTAGGTGCCCAGAAAGGCAATTCATAAGCGACAAAGCATTTCAAACATCACTGAAGCCCCCAATTGATTGCAGCCTATCTTTACAAGCTTTACATTGAAACACTTCAGAATTAGACTCACATTCTGTGCTATATCCTCCAGTGAAAAAAATTGCGGTGTGTGTTTACCGATAAAGGATTTGCAGCTGTGTGGAGCGAGCTCGCGCCAATAGTAAGTATGTGATTTGGCGTCACCGCGGGACCACGACACATCTTTTAGCCTGAGATGAAACTACTTTGGAACGGTGACAAGTCACACTGATCAGTAGATCTCCCATGCTCTCCCCATATGCCACATTGATTGACATGCTGGCCCAATGTTAGCAAATTGCACCGCAGTCACTGCCGTATCAACGCATTACAGTGCATCACCCATCAGACCTAGGGCACCGCTATCGTGGAGGGGATACGATAAGGAGTACTTAAAGCCCTGAGTGCAATTGTATTTATATTCATATTTGTCTGTCATTGATCCCACCATTTAGCCTTCCTGCTGTTTACACACCTTCAAACCGATCTGTAAGACTTGCGTTCGCATATGAGGTATTTAATGCTCACCTTTTACTGTCCAACAGCCAGCCACTCCTTTTGTATCATGGGTGGATCACAGAGCAGAGTGCAAAATCACCATCACAGGGAACACACCGTTACTTCTTCACGGCCCATCTTTAAGTCCTGGTCTCCCAGACACAGGCGAAAGAAACAACGGCGCCATTCGAGAAACGAATTGTCAAGTCCAGTTGAGAGAGAACCCGCTCCATGGGTTGGAGGTCATAAAGTATTCGTGGCCCTCGAGGACGGACAGGGGTTAATTGTTAGTCGAGATGCGCTATGACCCTGCGCGGGCCTCTGAGCCTTATGCGTTGTAGCGCTCGTCCGCGTTCATGAGTGAGTTCCCGTGTCTGTCTAAGAAACATGTACATTTTGATGATAATATGCAGCTACATGTATTCATCTTCACATGCCCTGTGCAATCAAGGGTATGCTTACTACAAGGCCGACGTTCATGTGAGAATGAGAAGTCCTAGCTTCAGTCCATGGCTTTTCTTTAACCACCCGATATTTTTGTCACTGAGAGTGTCTCTGCGTTGTAACATATTAAATAGGTGCACTTGGACTTTTATTGTTAGTAATAGGTAGTCTTGGAAACCACGGAACCACATTGTAAATTATAATAGAGTGAAGGAACATGATCTAGGAACGCGCAGTGAAGTTGTTTCGATATCGCAAACCAATCAGGCGGGGTACAACAGCATATCTTGTGCTGTTCGTAGACGAAGTCCCAAGGTTCTTAAACTAAGAGGAATAAATAACTTAGGTTGGAGCGAGCATGCTTGAAATAAATTTGACTTTGCAAAGGTCCGGTTAACGCTGAACCGAATACGCCGTGGCTATGGTCATGGTTGGTTCATGAAATTTTGAATCTTACTTACTTACGCGTCATCGAAACGAAATTGACAATCTCCACTTTACTCGATATCTTGCTCATTCGTTACTTGCTGTACACCCGCCCAGCTGAGGGCTCTTATGACTCTTCACGCAGACGCCGGTTCGGCGCTACGACCTACGGGTGGTCAAAGCCAAGGGTGGTCCACAACCGCCTCTGGAATAGCTCATTCACTCACTCCTTCTAACGAACTATCGCTCATGTCCAATTTGCTGTCTGTAACACCAAACTCTGGTGATTCAATCTTGTCTCCAAGCCCATACCTCGCGATGTATACCACTTCATACCCCACTGTAACCCAATCAACTTCAACATTTGTGTCATATCCAACTGCTATTATCTCGACACCCGACTCTTCATCCCATGTCTTTTCGTCCCGAAGTAATGCGCAGAATCAGCCTGTGTGCATCGGAGATGGTTTAGATGCAGCTTCGGACGGAGTGATCGCGACTGTCGTGCTTCCAACGTGTATTGGCCTTGCCATTTGGGTAAGTTATCACTTCATAATCCTCTGCTGCGCCTGTATACTCAATTTGTCTGGAAGCTTTTGTTTGCTGTACTACGTCCGCGTTACCGACAAATATATGCGCTTAGAGAGTGGTTCGTGCAACAAGAGTAAGATGTTCGTATCTATGCAGTAGGTTATGCTAACTCTCCTGTAGTCTGCGACCGGATCGCCTAAGCTCGAGTCTCGGCGCCTTCCTCTTTCCCTCTGTACCTCTTGTTCCACCTACACCTTCAGACGTCTCTGACGCCGGAAAATCAGCACCAGTGGATGCTCGCTTGTTTCCATCCGACGAGGAATTGAGCCAACGCACTCTATGGACATGTCTCGTCATCGTGCTTGGCTGGAGTTTAGTAGGCCTTTGTGGCGCCTTGCCGCTATACCTCGTGTCTACGCCATGTCTTGCGCACACAACCGGTGACCCTCAATTTACCGGAGTCTACTCCACAATTCAAGACCTCAGCTTGCTACGTCTCCTGCAGCAACTAGAAAATAGCTCAGACCTCACAAACACCGCCTACTCAGTACTAGACCTGGTTAACGGCGAGGATCAGACTTCAAAAGCTCGACTGCGAATCATTATTCTCGCCATTTTAGCGGCAATTGTGGCCACGCTGCCGGCACTATGTAAAATACTGGACGAATTCAACAATTTCGTTGCATTCCGCAGACGCTGGTTAGAGGTGCGATGCGAAGGCAAGGAAATGGGCTGGCTGAGCTTGAGAAAAGCCCCCGGTTTTGCAGGATGGGGAGAGAAGCGTGTCAAGGACTATCTTGTCAAAATTGGACTCAGCTCTTCCTTGGGAGGCTCTTCTCGGTCCAACAACCGACCGTCGCAGCTCCCACGCCGAACTCAGTCCTACTGTCAGGATTCAGGATTCGAGGTTGACGTGCAAAGTTTGTTCACTGTATGGTAAGAAGGTGTGTAAGACAAATATTCATGAGCACTGATAGTACAACGTTTTCCAGCGACACCCACGATTTGGCACTTCTCATTGAAGAACGAGACGAACTTCTGGAAAACCTCGAAGTTGCAGAAACGAGATACATATCATCTTTCAAGATTTCAACGCCCGACCCCTCTATTGCTGATCTTGACATTCTCGCTCTCCAGGCATCTGAGGAACCGCCATCCAGACCTCACATAAGCAGGCCTCGTGTTCTAAATAAATCGGTAAAACCATCAGTGTACCATTTTCTATCACTCGGGTTAACAGTTACTTCCAGAGAAACCGTCCACGCTATCGGAGATACAACCCGGCGCAGGCCAACTCGTCTTTTGCTCCCACATCATTCGTTGCCCCGTCGCAGTACTACAAATTGCGTGGCCTGAAAAGTGTCGATTTGGGGAGATTTTCCGACAGCATCAGCACGCCAGTTAGTCTGACGGACTCGTTCAAACAACGAATTGTGGGCAGTCGCTTCCAGGAGGTGTCCAGAGACTCGGCGTCATACAATGACATGCCGTCAGGGAGCCGTATAAAGACCGAACAAAGTGGAGAGCCGTCAATAACGGTTCCTGACCCAAGGTACTATCGGCCAAACCATGGTGGAGGGTCGTCTTCGGAAAGTGGTGGCGGAACTGGGACAGGAACTGAATACGTAACTGTGGAGACGTCATTGAATACTCGAGAATCTCTTGATGACGACTGGGTCGATCTCGCGCGCGAGATTGATTTTGGCCATCCGTCGGGCGAGGGACCTCGTGCTGGCCCAGCACCCAGACCACAGGAAGAGCTTACGCCCCGGAGGCAACGCCAGAGACATGTTGACACGCTATCGACCGACCGCCGGGAGACCTTTCCACTAAGAATGCGACCGAAAGACAACGTTCCCGCTGAGGATGTCCCGCCACCTCATTTGCGCCTGCAGCCGCGACAACCGTTTGTTCGACCTGCCTCTAACCTTAACTACGATGATCTCGGTGCCGTCTATGCGGAAATAAACCAATGGCGTTCCCGGCTAAAGCTCATCAATATGCAGATTGCCGAGGCTCAGCAAGATTGCTATGCAGATATTGCCGATGGCGCGCGGGTCAAGGGTTGGATTATCATCGGGCGCGGTTTGCGACACATGCATGGCGTGGAACTCATAGAGGGTAGGGCAAAGGAGGACGTGCGTTGGAACACGCTGCAGAACGAAACGACGCTGCTGGATTCTCTAGCCTTTTGGCTGGTTGTTGCGATGGCCAATATACTCCTTGCTGCTGGCTGTGAGTCACGTTTTCCCGATGTACCGGGGGAATATTGGCGTTTAACTCTGTATAGTGACAGCTGCTGCGGGGCTTGCCCTGGCCGCCGCTCCTAATGTGGAGTATAATCTACATTTCTTTCGCCCCCTTTCAGAGCATGGGAACCTTGCTTCAGGATTAGCTACTTCGCTCGCCCCCGCGATTGGCGCTACCCTTTTCACTGTGATCGCACTCACGCTCGTAAAATGTAAGGATTTTGACAACGTGCACACCCTCTCTAGTGCTGATCAGAGTATGATGTAGGGGCGGCTGCATGGAGTGGCGTCGTATCCGTGTCTGGAGTTCGAATACTCGCCGTCAAACTTGTGTTTTACACCATAGCAGTTATAGTTGCTGCATTTACTGTCACCGCTGGTGCTCTCCTTTTCGCGTCAGAAGCATTCAGCCTTGGGGTTGACATTGCCAAAACGGTTGCAACCGGTTGTGTCTATATGGGCGCTTTCGCTTTTGTTCTCGTCATTAACGGTGCTGTCATATTCCCTGGTTTAATGTTGTTGCAACCCTTCCGATTGTGGAGTGTTCTTCATTCGGAACGAGACGCCGTCACCCCGAGACAACGTTTCCGAGGTAAGGCTCCTAACTCTTTTTCATCCGCGATGAACTTATCACACAACCAGCTGTATATCCAATAAATTACGACGCTTCTTATGCTGCAAGTGCTTGCGTGATAGCCATGGTTTTTGGATCGGCATTTTCTCTCATTTTCCCCTTGATCGGGCCGGCTATTGCGATTCTTTTATTTTTGACTCTTGTTGGTACGTCAGCTTGTGTTATATGATTCCGCAGAGCGAAATGACTGTTTCTCAGCTCATAGATACCTCATTGGATATGTCTACGCCCGAACTCTTTCGGACACAGGGGGGCTTCTCCAGATCTGGTTGCTGAAGCGATTGGGCACACTCCTTGCGCTACAACCTCTACTCCTCGGAGTAATCTTACTCAGTCGGCGGCTCTGGATAGAAGGAGGCATACTTTCGGTCCATAGCGATCGTTGTAGCAGGGATAGTGGAAGTTCACACCATGCACAAGACAAGGCTCTCCAGCCTCCAAGCGTTACCTGAGAGCACACAAGAATCTCTGAGTGTTTTTCGCAGGGCGTTGGAACCCAATGGTTGTACTGATACCGATGACGAAAATCGCAGCATGATCACCACTAGAGGGAACCACGCGAGGGGCTCGATGGCTTCTGTCCTCGAAATGATGTCTCTCACGTTAGCAGTTATGCCATCAGCTTCAAGTCATCGTGGTCCACTGCCACTCCGTACGAGCATTCCTCTGAAGAATCTCAAATGCACTAATAAGGTCTTGTAGAAACGGAAACACTGGATGATCTAACCGCTACAGAACGGGCTGCTAGAACACACCCTGATGCTCCTCCTCACCTTCCTCCGCTATCCTTTGGGGACCATGCCGAAGAGATGTCTGGTATCATGTATGCGCCCGAGTTACTTGCCCCTGCACCGATAATCTGGCTTCCGAACGACACCGCGGGGGTGGCCAAGACGGAGGCAATTGACTTGCGGAAGTATCACGATATACACGTTACCCTTGACGTTCGTGCCAAGGATGTCGTCCTCCCTAAACGAAGTACATCCACGCGAACACATGCGTGAAGAGTCACTCGTGTTTTCTCTTGGCTAGTACGCGCTTCATATTTCTGATGTTTTCACCATCCCCGGGCCTTTTGGTGTGACATTGGTGAACTCATGTTAATTTATAGATCGTACCTATTGCACTACCATATATCAAGCATCAAAGGCGACTTCCATGAACATTATTCACCAGACTTGGGATAGAATTACAATGGTGCTTCAAGTTTTGGGCACTCGCAACGCCTGCGCAGCTGAAAAGCGTATGACATCCTAGGGCTTTCACCATCATTATTGAGCATTTGTTGAGCCGATGACGTTTACCCTTGAACCTTGAATCAACCTTCAATTTCCGGACAATTGATAGAACCCTTGGAGCGCTTGGTGGCACAGCTTGGCGGTGTCCACCCAGTACTCGGTGGTAGAGAATACTAGAGTGTAGCAGCCGCGATTCCGCCTGCAAAAAGAAGACTGATCCGGGAGCTGACCCATGCTGACTTCAGGATCAACCCAACTGTTATGTGTGTTCAGGGTGATCCGAGAGTCTTTTGAGTTTGGGCGACCAATTACTTGTGAGTTCCTTATCGTGCGATTATTTACTAATAACTAATTCCCTTGCAGTGGCGAACAGATGAAATTTAATGTTCTGAAACTCGTGGAGAACGCGAACGGTCCTTCTGATATACTAAAGTTGAGTTCATGCTATGTTGCGAGACGAGTCAGGTGAAATAGGAACACAGGATACATGAGACGAACAACGACGCTAAATGTGTCAAGTATTCTGACGTTCGACATGATGCGAAATTGGGGTCCAAGCATGTGAGATCATCATTTTCGAAGCAACCCTCCTAATTAGATTGTTGAGTAATTGTGGGACAGGTTTGAAGAATTATTTGTCCGAGAAATATTTTCCTTCTTCAAGCCCTACTAGCTCTAGAGGGAAAAATAGGCAGTAGAATTCTTCGTCCGAGACACATTTTCAAGCCCTACTGCCCTAGGGAAAAATTCAGACGGTCACTACAAAGTGATTGTGTCCGCCACGTGAGTGCAACGACACGAGGGTGATAAAGGGAGGTTACAACCTGTCGCAACGCAGTTTGAGACCAGTAGCTGTGGAGCGAGTGGCGGCCCAAGTGATCCGAATAGTTTGAACACCCTCATGGCATTCACCGTATATATTTCTCTCTCGTGGTGTGTCGCGCTCAGTCCTGTGTCTTCGTTTTTCGGCTTCTCCCTAACCCTTTCCTCGTTCTTCCTGGCTCTGCATCAGTGCCAATGTCCAAATCAACCTCTAATTTTGAACAGGATCCATTCATATCATACTCTAAAACCCTGCATGACTACACTCTCAATTTGTGGACCGAGTCCAGGAGAGTTGCGGAAGAGAAGGCGAGGCTCAAGCTTTCTCGAAAGGAGGAAGAGGCGCGAAAACAGAAGGAACTTATCCTCGCAATTCGCCCACCACTCAGTGACCTCGTCGTCCTTGAAGGGACACCGTACTCCATATCTCTTACCGGCGATAGAGATCAGCCGCGGTTCGTATTTCAAAGCATAATGCGCTTAGTATACACTCTGAATTTACCCCACTATTTCCAACATAGCTCAACCAGTGCCGTCAATCGCCAACTTTGATGAGGTCCATGACCTCCCCCTGCGAAATCACATCCCCCAATCCCATGTATCAGTCGGCTTCAGCTCACCTTTTATGCTCCACGACACTTCTCCTTTGATCAAGTGATCATGTAACTTATGTTCGTGTATGTCCTCTAACCCGGCGATGTTTGAAACTGACATTTTTACTATTTCCCAGACTTCGATAGTTTTTAGCCATCTGATAACATAACTCTGTAAGCTCATTTGTATTCGACGCGTTCATAACCACCGCCTTTCCACCTGTCTCGTCTCATGTGATGCCGTCCTCGTGTAATACTGGCGTGTTCGATGACTGAATCCAGACCTCCTAACGATCTCGGACCACCGCGAATTACTTGGACTCGACTTCCCTTGTAAGCAAGGCTTTTATTTGGGCACTCGCAACAGAGTCACCGGAACAGAGCCACTTGATCTACTAATCAATACACACCTTCGATATAGTGGAAATGCGCACCACTGCCTGCCATTGCGAGCAGAATCGGTAGCAATAACCATGCGTATTACCTTCTATTACCCTCACGGTGTCTCATCTACTCCACTTTCTTGGTGATGGTTGTCTTCCACCGGGTCATTTTGCTCGGCGTCTTGCGAAGAAGTCGGATGCTGTGATCATTGTGCTTTCCCAAACACTGTATCATCCTCTTTACATCCCTTTGCGCACAACTCCAAAAATGGGCCAAGCAATAAGTGTCATGTGGGGTGGGAAGCTGTAGACTTGACATTAATCCTGACATCATGCAGGAACGGAAGTCACGAAGCATACAAGGGTTCATATCAGAATTACCTAACTTCAAGTCGCGGAGTGGGCATGCCATGATGCGGTACTATTGAATTTGCGGTGACGGTCACGTTTTGATCATTCAAATAATCGCTTCTCCGGATCCAACTGTTACGTTCGTTCGGGAAGGTGGGGACAAAGTCGTCTTCCTTCTGAAGTTCTGATCCCGTGGGGAAGTTGAAAGAAACCCGCTCCACAAAGAATGTACATGAGTCCATCAAAGTTCAACGTTTAGTAGCGCAATGCTGTCGTACAGACTGCCCAGTGCCTGCGCTAATAATATTCTGAATAACATCGTGCAGTCACAGCAGCCCTACGGTATCGTCACCTCTGCGCAGCCTGTTGCAACCAACAATCGCTGGTTCACTGGAAACGGCATTTGAAGCGGTGCAACCTTGGTGTAGTCACCGCTTCAAGATTAAATATGAACGCTGGCAGGAGGAGTATTTGAAGTCGATCCCGTCTCAACCGATGTGCTCGTTGTCTCGCATCCTTGCAGAGATTAATTGCTAAATTCCTGGCACTGGCTGTCCCTGAGCACGGCCCAGTGTGAAGACTGCGCGCGAGCATACATATTGTTGTACCAGCTCTTTATATAAGTCACCTTCAAACCGGCATGTCGGATCAGGGGTCTCCATCCGCATCGACAGCTACCAACCCTGGAGGAGTGACTCCAGATGTGTTTGAATTGTGTTTACATACTTCGTGGTGCCCATTGACCGGCACGGAAATGACGCACGGGGACGCTACACACGGGTGATGTGGTGTCCCCCCGTTTCAGCATCGAAGCGATCAAGGTATACTGCACGGTCGGCCTTAACTCTAGTAACAGGGTACCTGTAAAATGTGTCGTTTCAATGATTGCAAATGGAAAATGTGATACTGGCTCTTGTTACAAAGATAATAGATCTTGACTTTGAACTTTCCAGCAGACAATTCTATCGCCTTCGCCCCCCCGCTCCGCCGCCCGTCACAACAAGTTTATTACCCCTCTTCTTGTTCCCGTGTCCAGCTGTGCTTCGCTGCTCAAGTTCGTGCCAAGCTGCATCTATCTCCCACTCGTCCCCGATCTCCTGACCCGCACTGCGATTGTTTGTGTTCGAACGTCTGACATCTGCACCTGATGCAGAGTGTGCAGCAGACGCGAAGCTCCTTGACCCCCAGGCACCGCTAATCTGGGGGGCGGGAGACTCACGATTCACCATCTCTTCGACCTCCACAGGACGAACGATGGGGTCAAGAGGTACAGAAATAACAGATTCGCTCCACGGCATAATAACCTTCTCTCTTTCGCGTTCCTCCGCGCGTGCGCGTGCACGGTCGTCCTTCCTATCTTTCTCCTTCCTCCTGGACTTACGGAGTTTGATTGCCCCTTCGAAATTCTTGAGACCCTCTTGACCCACAACTCCCTCTAGGTCTGCTTCGATGAAAACAACATCTGCGCCCTCCGGTGTATGTGCAAGGTACTTGCATCTCTTGCGCAGGTCGTCGTTGACAGTACCTTCAGTAGCAGATTCTACACGGATCGAAATTGTGTCCGGGAACGAAGCATAGCTGTTAAAGTGCGAGAAGAGGATCTTGATGTCGAGGGGGTGTAAAAAGATAGGGAGGCCAGACGCTGCCTGGTAGTAGTAGTAGGTCTGCGTGGACGGAGGAGGAGGGTTGATATTACGACGCTGTCTGTGACTACGACTATTGGAAGAAGTATTGGCAGGGAGAGTTGGAACGGGTGCTGGTGCTGGTGACGGCGCCGACTTGGGTGTGGCAGGGATCGATAGAGGAGTACGCGGAGATACAAAAAAATCAGAGCTTGGATGTATGGCGAGAAATGCTTCTGGTGCCCCGGAGAGTGCAGCTCCTTTCGTCTCTCCAGCAAGCTTCCGCTCATATTCAACATTGTGGCGCCGTTCAATGTCGTCGTAATCCCTGCGAGTTCTGTCAACGACTTCCTTTAGTTGCGGCGATTCTAATGCAGCTGCTTTGGCAATCTGATGGCGAAGCTTCTGCTCAGCTGCATCAATGAACGAAATACTGAGTTCATCTCGCATGCTGGCCATCATCCGGCGTTCCACTGCGAGAGCGTCCAAATCATTGGAAAGATCAGTGATCAGATAGTCAGGAGTGGCAAGCATGAACTTGGCATAGTTGTAAACATCAGGAAGGAAGTGAAAAGGAGCCTGATGGGGTGGGATTAGGTCCGATGGCCAAGTGTATGAACGTGGTAACGCAAGGGTTGTCATCTGAGGACGTTGTATCAGTCGCATCCGCATTGTGGATCCAGCTCGAGGAGTAGCTCCATGATCCGAAAGTTGTGTGGTATGCGAGGAACCACTGGCGACAGCAGGCTCTTGCTCGTCCACTTGAAAACGAGGTCCATCATACCACTTGACGCTCTTCAGCTGTTTCTCGTTGACAGTGTCGAAGCAGACCGGACATCGCGCCCACTTGAGATTGTTCGACATGCTCAGGTAATGTAGGATGCAAGGAAAACAATATACCTGGGAAATGGTCTTCAGTCTTTCGCACATAGCAGAAGGCATTTACTGACATGCCCGCATTTTGTCATTCGCGGAGCAGTTGGAGGGGACAAACAGATGGGACAAGTCTTAATCCCCTCCTCCTGTACGGCATGCTCTCCACCGGCAGCAGCAGACGCTAAGGCTGACGACCGTGGAATGATGACCTGCAATATATCGTGCCATTGGAAAAAGCTGTGATCGACAGTCAGGTGTGAGCGGTCGAAGTACATTTTGAAAACCTCACATGTCTGGGTCCGCAAAGTGCACCGTATAGTCCCCGCTCGGGTTCATAACAAACCGGTACTGCGCATTCACGAACCCTGCGGCATGTAAGGACCAGCGCTAGATGATACAGATGACGACACTCACTCTCCTTGTTCCACACGGCTGAATTGACAGCCTTCTTACTCCTCCTAGGCAAACTCTGAGGTTGAATCTGTCTAGGGGGAAGTGTGAAGTTCAAGAGATGGTTCAAGGACTGATTTGAGGCCATCTTCGCTGGTCGCTTCGGGGTTGTTACCTGTGCTCTCAGCTGGGACGTCATCGAGCAAAACTGGGAGAAACAAACGTCGGTTTATGGAGTGGAATTGGTTGATGTGACTGGATCCCTCGTGGGGTTCTTCCCTACCAGTGGGATAGAGACCACCACGATGATACTTAAGGACGAAACCTGTCACCTTATGACTCCCAATACTACCCGTCACGTGTCGGTACCGTGCCTTCGGAATAGTTTCGCAGTAACAACACCAGTCACCATCGCTCATATCAGACCGGCGCCGCCATGGCAAAAGGAAAGAACCTGAACCCAGCGGATGCGTATAGTGAGTCTCCTTCCGTACCACAAGCAGGCCTGGTAGCGAATGGCACTAACCCTTAGGAAAGGCCCAACGAAAGAAGGAACTTAAAAAGGCGAGCATACCGCACTCAATAATCATATGTAGACTAAACGAACATGTTGGAATTCTTGTCACTGTAGTAGAATAAGGCAGGGAGGTCCAAAGCTCGCGACTTCGCTCTAGTCAAGAAAGACACAAGAGGTTAGTTCACCCTCTCATCTATATTATTCGACTCACTCCTACTTTCCTAGATCTCCAGGATGAAATTGAGAAGCTTGAAGGAGTGGCAGACCCCTCTGCTACAGAAAACCATCGCCTGGCGGAACTCAAGACAGAGCTAAACAAAATCATGGCTAAGAAAGAAGAATACGTCCAAGAGCATCCTGAACAACGCAAACTTGTCTATCGAGCTCGTAGAGAGAAGGATGGAGTCAACAAAGAGGAACCAGTTGTCGAGCAGAAGCGTAATGTTTTCAACAAGCACGGTCTGCCTCGGCATCCTGAACGAAGCATCTACTATGATTCTATCATGAATCCCTATGGTGTACCCCCTCCAGGGATGCCTTACATGGAGAGACGTAAGTTAGCATATGTGAATTGATTTTGATTCTGATATTCTCATGTAGCTCTGAGGCCTGACGAGATAGCCAGTGATGACGAGGCTGATGGTGGTCAGCAAACTCTGTTGATCTCTTGCTTAACATAACCCTTTTCAATGTCTAGATGACGATGTCGTCATGCCTGAAGGTCCGCCTCCAACTGGCAGCAACGATGACATTCTTGACAGCGATGATGACATTCCGATGCCGGAAGGGCCTCCGCCCAGCAATCTTCATCGTGCGTCCCATCTTTTGCTTTGACGTACGTTAGTTTCTCAAGTCGATCTCATAGAACCACCACTGCCGCCAAACAGTCCTTTCAGCGGCGCTCCGCTTCCACCTCCGCCTCCACCACTGCCTGTTAATTCTGTTCAGGGTTCCCCGCCTTTTCCCCCGTCTTATCCACACCAACTTTCAGGATTTGGACATGCTTCTCCTCCCGGCTTCCCACTCGGTGTCTCACCATACCCCCCTGCATCTGCGTTCATGCAACCTCACATGCCTCCCCCTCCTCCTGGGTTTTTCCCCCGTGTACAGTCAGCTTCGTCCATGCAAGATCCACTTTCTTCCATCCCCCATCAAACGTACCAAGCGCATCGTGTCACCCGCCTGACGCCCCATCCATCACTTCCGCCCAAACCTTCATCAGTCCCTGGTGGTTCTCCCGTAGGGATTGCTGGTAATAATGCAACTGCAGCTACAGTTTCGGCCGGGCCGCAGTTACGAGACTTCAAGAAGGAGGCTACGGCGTTCGTTCCGACATCTCTCAAGCGGAAAAAGCCTGCTGCCGGGATGGCGTCATCCAAGGTCAACGCAGCTCCTTCTCTCGGTGGAGGGTCGGAATCCTCAGAACCAGCACCGGCTTCGCGGCCAGATCTTGTGAGCTCATTGATGGATAAATTCGGTCCGGTACCTGCGGCCCCAGCAGCGACCCCGAATGACAAAGGTTCTGCGAGGGGTATACAGCCCAATGCTGGGAAGAAGGATGATTATCAGAAATTTGTGGAGGAAATGGGTGACATTTTAGGTACTTCGAAGCCATGAGGTATGTAGCCGCTTGCACACTTTGATGTCATGGTTTGTCGTCGTTTGTGGTCTCCTATTTTGCGTGTCGGTGCGCGTGCACGTAGCATGGTTACTGCAGATTCAGTGCTGCTCCTCACCCGTCCACATAGGGAATTTACGAACAGTAAGCGTGAGGCCCGGTTCCGAGTTCGTGCATGTCGCTGAATTCTACCACATTTGGAGGGACGCATGAATTCATTCGATGGATGGACGAGCAAATATTGAGAGAGTGCCAATTTAGTCCAGGGCGAGCAAGGTAGGGTAGTTAACTGCGTCGAGCTACAACCCATCCCACTTGAGAAGCGTAGTGCGATGAAGGCCTGGCAATGATGTGGACATTACTATACACTGAACACATAATCACCTGCAGTGCTGCACGGTAACCGTTCCTAAACGATCATTCCTCGACATTTACGATCTGCCAATCGATCGTTCTGCCCGCCCAGAAAGGTGCAACCGTCTTCCCCTCGCTACTATATTCAGCCTGCACGCTCACACCTTGCACTTTCTGCACCACAACCCTTGGGGCTTGTAGATCCAGCGGGGTCTGATAAAAGTCACGTCCAAAATTACTGGTAAAATCCGCCAACCTATCGATCGCTCCGAACGAATCGAGGAGGTGCGCGACGAGAGGAAGAAGGATAGGAGACGTATACACCCCTGCTGCGCACCCGCTTGTCGGTGTTGCTGTAGATTTTGAAAGGATGGGGTGCGGGGCGGAGTCAGAGCCGAGGAAGAATTTCTTATTGCCAGATTTGATAGCTTCTCGGAGAGCGAGACGGTCGCTTGGAAACTTGGCGACAGGTTTGCAGAAGTGGAAAGATTGGCCTGCCCAGTCATCGACCGTGAGTGCGAGGTGGTGTGCTGTGATTGTGCACGCGACGTTGTCGCCGCAGGCCATGACAGCCTGAACGGCAGCTGCGGTCGTCGCGTGCTCAAGAACGATACGCAGTTTGGGATATTTCTCGGCTAGGTTTGCGAGAACGGGGAGGAAACGTTCCTCAGCATTGAGGACACAGGTGTTTTTGGAATGGTCGGATGGGATTTCTCCGTGAAGATTAAGCACGATGTCGTGCTCCTCCATCGCCCTGAACAACTCGTCGTATTTGTCATAACTCTCGATCCCCTGGTCCGAGTTCGTAGTCACGCCACGGGGATATGATTTGACGCCTACGATACCAGCAGCCTTCCAGTTTTTGACATCGCTGGGATCGAGATCGTCGGAAAGATAGAGAGTCATGAGGAACTCCACTTGAGATGATCCTGAGTGCTCCATCAACTTTTGCTTATAATCCGTTGCCATCTTGGTTGTGGTTATTGGAGGCACGAGATTTGGCTGCGATCGTCAATCAATCGTTATTATATGTACTGAGATCATTAGCACGTACCATGACATAGGCGAGATAGAAGCCGCCCTTTTGGACATGGGGGGTAACGAGCCTTGATATTGCACCATCCCTGAGGTGAACATGAAAATCGGCTGGAGCGGTTACTTCCCTCGTGTCTCCCCAATTCGCAATGGACATGATGGCGACGGAGAGAGCCTGAGGAATTCAGAGAGAGCATACATACTATATTCAGTCATCCAAGTCTATGATCGCTGAATCATACCATCTTCGGAAAGTGCAGAATTTGCGATTGTCGCACAAGATTGTCATTGTTTCCTCTTGGAAAAGTTTATAGACAAAGACACGAGGATGTCATGTATTCGTTCGACCCACATAGACAACGTTATTGAGAGGTGAGAGGTGAGAAATGAGAGATGAGAGCTACGTAATATACAGCAGGGAGCAGGGAGCAGAAAACACGAAAACATAGTACAAGATGTTAGCAAATGATAGCTAGCTCTACTAAGAGATTTGAACGTTCCACATTCACGGGCACGGTTTCTCCTTCCAATCGCCGTCCAATAGTCGAATGCCTTTACGAGTCAGGCGACGGTTCCATTCCTTCATCTCACCCTGTACACCAGCCTCCTGAGCATGAGAATTCATTCCATACCTCAACCAGCGCACGTCGCGCATACGTATAACTTTTAGGGAAGGAAGAAAAGGGAGAAGTATCTCCAAAGTAACCCAGAAGTCACTACTGGGTCGGGGAAGTGACAATATCTGGAGGGGAAGAGGTGGTGGTGACGATGCACCGGATGTCATTGGTGGTTTAAATGGAATTGCAAGTGCCGGCAGCGGACATTCGAGAGAGAGGTGCCTGAGATTTGGTGATGTGCGGAGTAAAGTAGTGGGTGACGAATGATAGTGTGTCGGCCAGGATTTCGGAGTAAAAAGGAAAATGGCACGAAGGTGCTGCCCGTGTGTCTCAAGAAAGAGAGACGAGAGTGATGCCGGAAAGGGAATGTCATCATACGGAGTAAGTGACAGTGTCTGTAAACACGGTAGAGGGGAGTGCAACAGGGCATGCATCAACGAAGAGGAAGGCATGGATAACAGAGTAAGACTTCGGAGGTGCGGTAAATAGAGCGGAACAACTATAGGTGATGCCTTGAGACCTTCAGTGCTGTCGAAATGTGACTCGAGATTGGTGTCGTCCAAACCAATCCCGATGACCTCCAGCCGCTCTAGGTCTACGCATACCCGCAGCAACTGAACGAAGGGATCTTCATCAGTTGCTACCGCGGAATAGATCAAGGGATCATAATAGATTCCGCCCAGGGCACGAAGATTAGAGCTGCCATCTCTGTGTGTCAGAGAGGCAAGTGCACGACGGCTCAGTAGAAATCCAGAACACAATGTCAACTGTGTCAGGAACGGCAGCAGTGGGAAAAGCTGTGTCAAAAGTGCGTTAACCGCATAGTACGCCGAGGAATTGAGCGCTGAAAGAAGCTCCGAAAGATCAAGCACCTGCACCCAACGCCCGGGTGTAGAGTAAGGGATCCTGCGGATAGAATCCCACATTCGGTCTGCAGAGTGAAGATGTGCAGTGAACTTCTCCAAAGAATTTAGAGAGTGCAATCGCACGCAGGAATATAAGAGCGGCATCGCAACTTCCTATCGTGAAGAGTTTGTGTCAGCATAGTGATATGGAGTACATGAAGACAGCCATGCGAAACTACTACATTCCGTCCCTCGCCTGCTTCCCTGTACGTAAGCTGCGCATTGAAAGACCAAGCTACTCGCCTTGAAACCCTTGCATACTAGCATCAATGATGAACACGAGCGTAGTACATTATTATGCGAATTATGTGATTGGGTATCCTGATCATCATCCTCAAAGAGAGCCTGCACAAAAATGTGGGACCATATTTCTGAAGGAAGAGGCTTTAGAGGAGGTCGATGAGGTAAAAGAGGGAGAAGGAGAAGGCGTCCGGGAAAACGAGCAAGCGGTCTTGGATAAAGCAGGACGACCTCTCCCATAAAGCAGGTTCAGCACTAGTTATTGCAGCCAAGAGAAAGCTGAATATCTGGGGGCCTTATATTCCGGTTGTCGATCCCGATGTGTCTCAAGGTTCCCATGTAAATTATTTCCTTCGCTGGACTTGCAAGTTGCTCGTGATCAATCGTCTTGAAGCATATCAAGAATCACGTGACCTCGACGCGGTACCGCGCGTTTAATCAGACTGTTCTCTTCTCTGCCCCTGCCAAATATTTTATAGCACATACTTAATAGTGTCTCGCAGGCCGAGAACACGCATCATCATCCCTCCTTGAAGTTCATCCTAGCCCACATTGCAATAACGACCGTTATGGTCTTCCTTCCGCCCAATGTTGTCTTCCCGGTTGTCGCTTTGGCTGTCCTGAAAGCAATGTGCATTTCTGCCCGCCCACTTTCAGAGGTACGTCGTGTCGAACTACCACCCTCCGTATACTCGTACAAACCGTGTCAACTATGTTAGAGTTATTCGAATCCCGCGAATGCGCGACGGTACTCTGAGCATGTCCCCCCCATAGGCTCGGATACCTTCAATCCTGGAACCCTCTCCCATCCCGCCACCATTGCGGTTGATCCCTTAGAAGTAATGTTGGATGCATCGGGGCTTGGGGCACTTGATGGACATGATGAAGGTTCCAGTAATACAGACGAGGGAGAAGGACCACTAGATGAAATGGCCACCCTGAAGGTTAGAAAATTAGATGACTGTGAGTCACTCATATTCCCATAATCCATCAGTGCTCATCCTATTCATTCTAGAAAGTGAGAAAGCGAGAAGTTAGTAGCTTCCAGAGGCGTACATGATCTCCGCTAGTAGTAGGCAGACCATAGACGAATCAAAACAGTAGTCACTTCTATGCCGTGGTATTCATGAGCGTCTTTTTGCCCTCATCCGCGTCGGGCGTCCAAACGCTTGCACAATGCACATCAAGATGCAGGTCTGTGCCAGAATGATCCAAGCGGTTTTTTTTTGGAATACGAGTCTGCCATTATGCCAGTCGTGCTATATGCGTCCCCTCAAGTCCCAGATCACGGCTATGTGGGCTTGAACTACCAACGGACAGCATTGCAGGAAATGGATGTGTTCAGCATTGATGGTAATGGAAGATCTCTCGGGACTCCGGCTGGCAGAATCTCTTCGAAAGCAAGGGTAACAGTTCGGGTGAAAATTACACGAGCGACTTCGTTTGTCTCTGTAATAGTGCAGTGGACGGTACTCCGTATCAGTATATTGTCAGCACTCAGCACTACCTCAGCCTTAAACGTTGCACCATCAGCTGAGTATATGATGCATGCACCTCAACCTGGGTCATCATGCATAATGCTTCGCAACCGAATCACGGTGCTTGTTGAAATAAGTTGTTGACCGATTGATATATTCAGCCAATTCGTCGGGAAATGCTCTGGACACCAGCATCAGGCAAACGCTGTATACGAGAAGTGATGCTAGCAACACACCAATGAATGAATCCTCTGGAAGTAACTAGTACTGGATGTCGTGATAGCAATTTTGGCACACGTCGCTTGGTCAAGGATTAACCTGACATCGTGAACAAGTTCATGGCCACCAGGTGCGCTTATAACACAGAATGGACAGAACTCATATTGACTGGTTGGCATGGGCGCGGTGGGGCCCGGTCAATCCAGAGCAAAAGGTGCATTCGGGTGTCCGTCAGTTGTGAATGCTACCCAACCCAACGCCCGTGTCAATCTCCAAATTTGGACTGCAAATGCCCACATAAGAGGTGCGAGTGTGCGAAGGCACACGGCAGACCCGAATAACTCCTCGCAAGAGATATGCTGCGCAAGCGGGACCACCCACACCTCCAAAAAGTTGAAGCTTATTGCTGCGGAGTAGCCCCCTCGGAGATGTGACATTGTGTGAGTCCAGGAGGACTCTGCAATTTTTCACATGATACACCGGTACGCCCGATAGTGCAGGGCAGGTCACGATAGGGACAAAATATATTTCAACTAAACTTAAGTAGGAGAAACGTCGCCAGCGCATTGGTTAGAGGTAGGTGGGAAAAGAAGTGAAAGAATTACAATCATTAAAAACAGACGACCCCAGCTATGAATACACAGTTGTCTAGAAGTATCTTAGTCTAGAGGTGTCTTATGTGGCTGACAAGCATATAAGTAAATCATAGAGTAACTCATCGACTGGCACTTACGATCAGGCACTTCATGAAGGGTCGCAGGAATGCATGTCCCCAGTGGCTTGTTCAATCACGCAGCCTCTGGAATTCATGGTTTGCGTGAATCTCGTGAAGCGAGGATCGGCGATTATATCTCCCCAATCACCATAAAGAATTATACGGCGCAGCGCTGGAAACGATGACCTGGAGAGAAAGGCCAGGTGTTGTTCAAGGCGCTGTTGAGAAGTGGGGATCATGTCGGTAACCATAGCGCATGGGTATGCATGTAAAGATATGCATTCAAGGGCGCAAGGTTGGTTGAAAATGGGTGGTGGTGATGTGAAGTTAAGAAAGTAATTGAATCTTTTGAGTTGAGGACAGCCAAGAAGAAAGCGGGTGATTTGATCGCTAAGCAAGAACCCGATGTGCCTTCCGAATTCAACCGTACAGAGGCGAGCACCAAACACCCGCCATATGACATCTAGTCCGTCATGTTCCAGCGGGAATTCTGCAACGACATGCACAAGTGAAGGTAGCTGCCATTGGCAGATGCGCTGTACGAAGAGGACATTGATGCGTCGTACACGAAGCGTCGTCAACGCAGGGAGCACCAACGCGTTGTCAGCAGATGGGGCGGAGTTCATCTCCCCTCCTACAATAAGATACTTGAGATTGGGAGAGTAGCGTAGAACATCTATGAGCGAGTTGATGCCCCCAGAGCGAGCAGCATCACTGTAGTGCCACCATTCGAGCCTCTTGAGGTTCGGGAAGGGGTGGCTGCGAGTGGGGAATGCATAGCGTATGGGATCCGGAAGTCCTGGCATGAAGGGCCTCACCAAGGTTTCCAATCCCGGGCAAGACTGCAAAATCTGTAGTGCGAAATCCGAGCTAGTGTTGGTTGCAGTGCCAGTGTGAGGGTAAGGAAGTTCTAGCCGGCGGACGTATTTTCCGAGCTGTTCACCTCCACATATCTTCCCCAACTCCTCTACAAGGGCAGGAGCCCAATGTCGGACCATGACATCCTCATACAGACTGCCGAGGGCGAAGTCTCGCCAAAGCCTGCAGACTTGCATCACTGCATACCTGACAGCCAAACCACCCGCCTCTTCTTTGTTTTGTCTCTCAAAGGATGCAACGAAGGGCTCGAAGGTTGAAAATTCGAAAACTGGCTGTGAATAGATCGCCAAGCGAATTATGGACAACCACAGCTCCGGAGGAAGCAATCGGTGGTCATATCTGGACATCCCGGCTTGACGATGTAAAGATAAGGGAAAGGATTCCTTCTCCAATTTCGACTGCGGCGCTTGTTTGCTGGCTGTGCACCGCTTACCACCCTCATCCTGGGCACCAGCGTCTATTCCTTCGACTTCGTGTTCATCATCGTCTGGATCTCTATCTTTATCCACGACCCCGAGCCTCTTTTCGACTCGTTGCAAGCGATCTTGTAAATCGCTACACTGCTTCTTCAATGCCTGATTATCATTTTTCAGGGCCTCGTTCTCGACACTCAGCACCTGGATTGATGTATCTGTTCTCTCTGAGAACTCCTCCCGGGAGACCCCCTCCGTCGTCTTCGTAAGATTGGCGACGTTAAGGGCCGTAGCATCAAGCCGATTTTTGTTCTCGGTCGCAACTTCCTTCTTTCTCGATCGCAAGAATTTCGCCAGACGATTGACAGGCCTTGCTGGTGTAGGAGTCATCACTGGAGGGAGGAACAGGCTGCGGTGACTTGCACTGTGGCGGTAGAGATGCCCGAATTCTCCGGTAGTCTCCGACTCTCCGTTAGATCAATAACATGCGCGTCTCACAGCAACAAGTGTCTGACATCACAATCTGGATCTGGATCCCGTTGTATTGATCAGCTTATGGATCATTCCAATGGATGGTATAAGTATACATGGGATGCTGTGAATATTTGAATAAGAATGTCGTCTAGAACACAACTAGAATGAGTATGCCAGCGAGAGCACGGTAAAAATGCAATTGCATTTCATTTCATCGCAACCTCTTCAAACATTTAGTTGGAATCAGTTTCACACTCGTACAACTCTCACCGTCCCCAATATAAATCGAGGAATCACACCATCAAAATATTGTGGCGTTGCACCCGATCAACTCATCACCGGTACGTACCGTAATGAACAAGCAGCGTATCAATTGAGCATGATCTGATAAACAACGTTTACATCGAGGTTGGACACGCAGAAGAAAACATGGTCGGAATGTGGTATCGTTGAGAGACAGTGAGGCCAGCAAATAAAAACACAGGGGAAGTGCAGCCAAGAAGTGGATAATATAGCTAGAATCGCCTACACTTCAGTGCCATTACAAGGAACGTAAAACTCGTATCGCGTGTGTCCGATGTCGTCAAGTGTAGGAAATGAAAAATCAAATTTCCCAGCTCAGTTCATTAGATGACCTGAAGGTAATTCGATGGTGCAACTACGACGCAAGGATTAGGGTCAAGGGGACAGCGAGCAGTACAAGAAAAAATACGCACTTCCTATCGTGCCATCTACTTTCTTTGCTTGCCACCACTTGCCCTGCTTGTCGACGATATCAAGAATCTCACCCTTAGTAAATGAGATTTCGTTTGGATCATCTGGAGAGGCGGTGTCTGTGCAAGCAATGAGCAAGAAGATCAGCTGAAAGAGCTCTTCACTTACAAGCATACAATGCCTTTGCTTTGTAGATGTATGTATCTGCCGCGCCTGAGTTGGTTTCAGGCATAGTTGGGCTGCCTCCAACCATACCTCCTCCTGCACCTACACCAGCGGCACCAGGGCCCATCAACGGTGAACCTGGGCCCATGCTATTGTCAGGGCCACCGAGGGAAACCGGAGCGGGATTTGGTGTACTGTGAACACTACCTGCGCCAGCTGCAGGACCAAGGCTGCGGGCTGCGCCGTCCATACTTCCACCACCGACGAAACTATTTTGACTCCTAACAGCTGCACCGGTGCCCATGCCACCCATTTTGTTGGTGCTGTCATAGGGCATGTCGTGTGAACCAATACCACCACCAGTGGAGTAGTTGGCTGCATAGCCATTGGTGCCAATGTTGCTCGCACCGCGAGTCCTACGACGGCGGGACGGTGGTGTGAGACCACCTGTGCCCATAGAGTTGAACAAGTAAAACGCGAGAGAATCTTCTTCGGAGGTGAAGTAAATGACCCAGAGAATGTCCACGACTGCGAGAATGAGCCATCCCGCTGCCATAGCGTCCAGCGCAGCTCGTCCGGTAAAAATGCTGTTGCTGACAATGATGACAGCCATAACGATCGCGATAGAACCAAAAGTTGATATTTGCAAGCGATGCATGGCTATCGAATCGCTTGCTAGGGTGTGCAAGACGCCAAGGGTTAAGAATAGTTGGAGGAATATCGCAAACCACCCAACGCCAACGGCTTGTTCATGAACTAAGGCAAATATGAGCGAACCGAAACATGGAAAGTAAGGCGTTTATTCTGACATTGAGCAGTTGCAATACACTGCGAGATAAATGCGATGAACCATGCCAGCTATTATGACGCGCTTAGTGGGGAGAATGAAAAATCTGAGAGTTTGAGACATACCACCGCAAGAATTGTTGTAAACAAGAAAAGATAATGTGTTAAGATTGGTGTAAAATCTAGTCCTTCACTGCCACGAGGAGGCATGATTTGTTTGTCAAGGTCAAGAGTGAATTTTTAGTGAGAAGGGGAGTAGAAGACTTAACGTGCATAGTACAACAAGGCCCTCCCAAACTACGAAACCAAACACGTGTCAAAATACTCTCACGGTACTAATACGGGGGTCGATTCCTGTGTCGAGTCGCTCCAGACTAGAGTCGAATACGCCTAATTGCCTCTGCAGCCTTAATATTATGCCCGCTGTACAGTTTCTCGCATCTCGCCGTCGATTCAGCCCGGGCGGTTCTGTCAACCTTCACTGTAGTGTGCTTATAGTTGTACCAACGATGAATTTGCTGAGTCTGCCTCAACATTCGTATGATACTTCCAGTCACGGGGAGCATGTCGGCTGGTCGAGGAATGAGGTGAGCCGATATGCTCCCTATGTGTCAGTTATGATTATATACGGACCGTTGCCAATCCAACAGCTGTGCGTTACAAGTGCGCTAGGTGTCAGATATCGGAGCCGGGACTTGGTGCGTAAGCACCGCTACGATACGTTTACAGGATAATCGCCATACCAGGCCAGGCCAGGTTATGCACATAATATCCCGACGGGCCAACGAAAGGGAAGTTCCCGTTCGAACTTTTACCGATATTTGACCGATATCGACCAAATATCGATGGCGTTCTGGCTATAGTATGTACATGTACGCGTGTGCAAGCTTGGTGCAAGCGGCAAATTGGAGGACTCATCTCTAATTATTTCTTTGACGAATCGTATGCACGCGTAGAACATCTGCGTGCCGTTTTGACATTTTTTCGTGACCTTACAGCATACACCTCATCCACCGGCCATTCTCAGTCATCTCCGGTGTTCATCGGAACACTGTAGTCAGCAACTTTTAGTTTTTGCTTGGCGCTTCTATCCGCCCGCTGAGGTGGTTCGAAACGGTTAGCATCAACTTAGTCTTCCATATTTATATTCGACGAGCGGGTTTAAGTATGTGGTATTATTTTCAAGTCGTTCATCGACGCCCCGCCCGTGCAAGCAGCACATTCCCGTGAATCCTCGTATTACCATAACCTTGAATGCCTCCCGATGGATGTCCGGAAAGTCATCCTGACGACAGCTAGTGTGGTGCTGTCTAGTTGCGGAATCCTTCTGGTGCGTGTTGCAAAATTTCCGGTCGGCGTCAGTGTTTATTGTTTTCCGCATGCACCGGACACCAGAGTCTGCTAGCTATTTGCATTCGAACACTAGTACCATCCTACGTGAAGGCCCTTGTGTCAAAGATGACTCGGTCCAAACCACCCCCACAAGCGGCTCGAAATTCACCAAGGCAAATAGCTCACAATTTTCAGCGATCCCCTTCGTCGGCCTCATCTTCTCCACGTTTGGCCAATTCAAACAATATAATGAAAAATAGCGTGGTTGATGAGGTGGTACCACAAAGTCATGTGTGTGTGGATGAACCAACCTCTCCGGTGCCTGTGACGGAATCTCGGTCCAATCTCATTGAAGTCTTGGAAGTCCACAAATTTTCAAAGAGGCATTCCCTTTCGATCTCACCACCCTTTAATGTGCGTTGGACAAAAGCTTCTCGGGCGCCGAAAGAGACGCGCCTCAAAGTCAGAAGTTCTACGGGGTCTCTTCCCAAATTTTGTGAGTCGCGTTTTTGCCGCTGGTATTCTATTGATGACTGCTCTCGAAGCTACAAAAAGCGCAAAACACTCCTCAGACCCACCATTACGGACACAGCCTTACGCTGCTCCATACTTCTTTCCAGCACCCGGGTCACCGGAAGCCATTGACTATGTGACGAAGATGCGAGAAGAGCTTCTGCGGTCCCCTCGAACTTCCGGATTCATACACAGAAGTGCTTTTACAAGGAAAAATTGATAGGAGAAGCTCTGCAGGTTGATGTTTGGTGTATTTTAGGTCGTGGTGGAGGTGTATGTATATGATGCATTGATGTAATCAGACACTCCTGGTTTAGTGACAGATAAGATTAGATAATAGAATGAATTCCCACGTGCAGCAATTGAGTTTACCTCCGTCTGCCGTACTGCATACTGTGAAGGGCAACAATGATGGACACCCAAACACCCTTCACACCTAATTCGAGACCACAATCTCCGTCACAGAACATCAATCAACAACTCCCTTTTCCTCCCATACCACCACCACCCTCCTCTTACTCCATTCCACAACTTGCTTCACCCCCCGTCGATCCTGACGACAGACTCAGCGCAGCTCCCGACAACACAACCTCTAGCACGCCTCGAAATATTTCATTAGAACCTCTTTCCAATTGCGCACAACTTCTTACCGCCCAGCTCATTTCGTCACACATGACTTCTCGCACCCCAAAGTCGGGAACACCCCGTCCTCGTACAGCTGGTGAAGGCGACAGCACGTCGCATGGCTCTGGAACGCAGAGGTCTCCAGACAGACCACTTAACGTTACCGATGCGCTCAGCTACCTCGACGCAGTCAAAGTCCAATTTCAGGACAAGCCAGACGTATACAACCATTTTCTGGACATCATGAAGGATTTCAAGAGCGAAGTGTAAGTCCATCGAGACGCCAGTGACATAGACGCGGATGTACGACTTGGGAGGCGCAAAATATCTTGTGACGCCAGGTTATCTTACCGCCTAAGGGCATGGTTTCCACCTGGCGTACGCGCCTTTCCTGTTGTGGTTGCTATTGCCCAACCGTCCTTTTATATCGTCTTTTCTTCTGCCTCACAGCCTCGTGTTACTAATGATCCATTCTCCTATACAGAATCGACACGCCTGGAGTCATCGAACGTGTGTCGATGCTATTCCACGGCAATCCGTATCTTATCCAGGGATTCAACACTTTTCTTCCCCCAGGCTACAGAATAGAGATGTCGGCGGACCCGCGCGACCCCAATATCATCACCGTCACAACACCCTTAGGGACGACCACTCAAAGCACAAGCGCCTTCGAGCAGATCTCCCGCGTCACTCGTGACACCGTCGCATCCAAGTCCTCGCTTCCTCTTCCACCCACTAACGGACCTGGGTTTCCTTTTCAGCCAATCACCCGTTCCATGACACCATCAATGACTCCCTACCAGGTCCCGCACATGTCACAGCCTATGGATACTCATTCCTCAGGCCTTCAAATTCCTTCCACAACTGCTGCTGCGTCGTTCCTCGGCAATTTGTCCAACCGGAATGCTGTAGAAAATAAATCATCAGGGGAGTTTAACCATGCAATACAGTACCTGAACAAAATCAAGGCGCGCTATTCCGAGGATCCCGATACATACAAGCAGTTCCTGGAAATCCTGCAAACCTACCAGAAGGAGCAGCGTCAGATCCAAGATGTATGTGCCATGTGCGTTAGTTCTGATAACGTTTATTGACACATAATCACAGTCGCAAGTATACGTGCAGGTGCAAGTCCTATTTAAGGATGCTCAAGATCTGCTCAGCGAATTCAAGGATTTCTTGCCTGAAGCGTCGATGGCCCTGGGCCACAGCGGGGCTGTCGGTATTCTTCCGCAGCCAACTAGTGGTCCAGGAGTGCCAGCACCTTGGGTGGATGCAGGTGACAAGAGTGGCAAGAAGGCGCAGCTTCCGTCCAAGAAAAGGAGAAAGGTCCCAGAGAAAGAGAGCACGCCTGCACCAGCTGTGCGGACTGTCCCAAGCCGAGTGCGTGCTTTAGCAACTCTTTGTCTTTTCACCAATAACAATGACCCTTTGTAGGCCAAGAAGCCCAAGCACAGTCACAAAGGGGCCGACCCTGACTCTCCGCAGTTTAATTCTTACTTACCGGAATCACCTCCCCACCATCCCCCGCAATCGCACCCTAGTATGCTGCCGCCACCCCAAATGCACAATCTAGTGTTGCAAGGGTCCCAGCCAGCTGCAAACACGTCACACGCCTCACCGCCTGATGAACTCATCTTCTTCGAGCGCGCGAAGCGTACGTTAGAGAGCAAGGAAACATATGAGGAGTTCCTCAAACTCTTGAACATGTACTCCAAGGACATCATCAATGCGAAGACACTTGTGAACATGGCTCAAGTGTATTTAGGCGATGGTGATCTACTCTCGCAGTTTCGGGAGGTGGTCGGAACCGATGAACGGCAGGACAGTATTGAAAATGGACCCCCTGGGAGCATCCGCACCGGCCCGCCCGAAGCCTTGTCTGCACTGCCAGCTGAAGATGGTGAGGGTCCAAGCTATCGGCGATTACCCGAGAGCGTACGTATCGAACGCCTGTTGCCTTCAGCCGACTCACTGAAGCATTCTTGGTTTACAGGAAGTTCATTTGGCATGTTCAGGTCGTGACGAACTCTGTCGCTCTGTGCTCAATGATGACTGGGTTTCACATCCGACATGGGCGTCTGAAGAAGCAGGCTTTGTCGCGCACAAAAAGAACTCGTTTGAAGAAGCGCTGCACAGGAGCGAAGAGGAACGACACGAATATCACGTCCAGCTTGAAGCCCTTGCACGCACGATCGCTGTCATCGAGCCCATTAACTTCCGTATCGAAGAAATGTCCAATGAAGAACGCTCCACTTTCCGACTCAAACCTGACTTTGGTGGCTCGAGCAAGAGCATATACCACCGGATGCTGAAGAAAGTTTATGGTCGAGATGCTGGAATGGAGGTCATTCAAGCTCTGCAAGAGTGTCCCAGCGTCGCTGTCCCTGTGGTCCTCGCTCGACTGAAACAGAAAGATGAAGAATGGCGACGCGTGCAACGAGAATGGAACAAAGCGTGGCGAGACACTGACGCCAAGAATTTCTACAGATCTCTTGATCATCAAGGCGTCTCTTTCAAGAACAGCGATAAGAAAGTCGTCACTGCCAAACACTTCGTGGGAAATATCGAGTCGGTCAAAGCTGAGCAAGCAGAGTCGCGTGCACAACAGGGTCTCCCGTCATTTTCTGCGGCTTTACCAGGCCATCAACTGGACTTTCCTTTCAAGGACATATCCGTCCTTCAAGACTCCCTTAAGCTGGTTTACTCATTCTTGGATCATTCCCATGCACACTATACTCCACAGGAACGCCGTGGAGTGGAAGGTTGGTTGCGTGTGTTCATTCCCCTCCTATGGATGTGCCCGGCTGCGGAGTTCAATGCTGGTTACCTGCCTTTGGACGATCCGCGAGACGAGGAGATGGACCAACAAGCTTTAGATGGGCCACGGAATGATCACGCAATGCCGTCTACGAGCGGACGCCCTTCGGGGAGTGTAATGGCCACAGGTGACCTCCGTAAGCGGTTACTGAAATCCTCGCAAGAGAACTCCATTGGATCCGAAGGGACGGACACGTCTTTGTCATCTCAATCAAGAGGAACCACACCTTATTCTGAACGCGTATCATCTGATACCTCCCTTGAAGACAGTGCAAAAATGGCTCCACCCCGAAACAATTCCCCAGATCAGTGGATTCGCGACGCGTCTGCCAACCAAACGCCTCCTATTTCGGGAGACGGGACTTCTAGACGAAAACCCTTTTTCGCCAACACGACATTCTATACCGTGTTCTGTCTGTTACAGGTACGTCTCACAGTGAGACACGCTTGACACGAGATAATTTAATCGCGCGCAGTTGATCTATTCTCGTCTCCTTGTGTGTAAAGAAGAGGGCGCTCATCAGACTGCAAAAGGTCTAAATCCTGCAGATTGCAATCCTATTGCCATCGAATTAGGACTAGATGATCCGAATGGACCGCCTGCCGTACTTGCACAGGCTATGGAGGCTGTGTCCAATCGTCAGACCCTCGACGCGACTGATGTCGTGTACCTTTATATGTTGGAGGCGTTTGAAAAGTTTTTCGATAACGAGCTCGATCAAGGGTTGTTTGAGGAACATATGCGATGGTTTTTCGGTAACAAGGTAAGCGTGTGTTCCCTCGGGGTTCGTTATCTGACCCGGAGCTTCTTGCAGGCACATCACCTTTTCACGTTGGACAAGTTGTTGTCTTCATTAATAAAGCAGGTAAATATAGTTAGCGGATGAGGCACCCTGTGGGAGGCCCCGGTGACCGCTCCCCCAGGTCTTTGGAAGAAATAATAATAATTTTCTTTAACAGGTGCAGATTCTTTTGTCAGATAACAAGTGCCAGGAGCTTTGGGCATTACTTCAACAGACGCGGAAAGTGGATGCCCTATCCAATCAGGACATGATTCGCTATCGACGAGAGGCGGAACGTCACGTTGGGGCCGACGAACACCTGTACAGGTTTGATTGGGTACGTGACATACTTCATTTTGTAGTGTTACGCCGCTGATGTGAATTAATCGCAGGATCGGTCTTCGAAAACAATGTTTGTTCAACTTGTTGAGCCCGACGATCACAGCGTGAACGGGGACGGAACGGCGATTAGTCGGTGGAGAGAATATTTGGATTCGTACGTGCTGCGGCAGCCGACGGAATGGCTATCACAACAGAAACGTGAAGGGAAGGTATTTTTGCGAAGGTTTGTGCAGTTTCCAGAGGACGATCAGGTCTGAATGTTGATGTGGTAAAAATAGGCACATGACGATGGACGAATCACCGCGAGGCAGTTCAAGTTGGGATGCGATGAGTATCCGAGTAAGCCTAGGCACATACAAGATCTTCTATGAATCAAGCGCTGAAGATGTGTATGTGCGGTGGAGGAGTAGAGATGAGGAGAAGGAACTAAGAGAACGAGCGAAGGCGCGAGAGGAAGACCGGAAACGAAGCCGGTTATTGACGGCGTAGACTACTTAGTCTACTAGTAGTATACAATCTTAAAATACTGATATGGAAAATGGCGAGGCTATCTATTTTTTGGTAGAAAAGTTACACAATATATCATGTGATGGGCCATAAAAAGATATCTTTATTTGGGAAGCGAGGAAAAACAGGGTAGATGGAAACGAAAAAATAATATTACTTAAGCTTAGAGATGCCCACGTTTAGTCCCGCTTTTCTCCTCAGTACTTGTCAGTCGACAGTGGAATTGTTCTCCCTTCAAAGTCTTGGTAGAGGACAGCGTTCTACAGAGGTTCGGTCTTCGTTTTTTTAAAGTCTGTTCCGTTCGTTTTTTTGGGTCAAATCTTGGCTATAAGACTTTAACGACAAATTACCGATTGCTGCCACGCTCAGGCGGCAAGACTCTCTTGGCACTTCCGTGCTCTCGTATCATGGCCAAGCAAAAACATGGCCAGTCCGACTATATTTCTCCTAGAACACGACGTAGACTTCCGCAATCGTCTACTTGCCCTTCATCTTCCGTTTTATCGATACTTGCAACTATCGCTGCAACTTCACAAACCGTCGATGGAAGTCCCCTCCCCCTACCCACTTCACCTCCCACTTTTCTATGTCCATTTATAGACAAAGAATGCATCCAACCTCGCGACCCAACACCCACCACAACCTCCTCTAGCAGTACTAGTACCTTCCATCCAACTTCCTCCTCATCCCATAAAAAGTTTAAATCCGTTCAATTGGCCGACAAATACGTTCAAGGAACTGACGGTCGCTGGCGCAAGGCAGACGCCTGGACTTTGTATGGTTCAACAGTTCGTTCTTTCTCTCTACGATGATCCGAGTTTCCCCCCTGATGTCTTTATCTAGTGCTGCTCTACGTCGTCTTCTGGCCTTGCCGCCAGTTCGACGCAATCTACATCTTCTACTCAGACTGCAGTTGCCACCAATTCTGCACAAATTGACTCTGTCCTTCCCGCAGGTTGGAACACAACATCCACCAACGATCGTACCGATTCCATCATTATCCTCTCGCTAGCCATAGTCTTGGCAGTTTCAATTTGCATCTTCATTTTAAGCTGTATCATTTGGAGAAGGAGACGGAAGAAACGGTCGGACGGAGAGAAGAAGAAGAATGACTTAGAACTGAAGACTGGACATAAGGCGAACCCGGAGGATCCATCAGAGGTCGGGGACAGGGAGAACGAAGCTCGCGGAAAGCTTCTCTTGTGGGCGAAGGCGAGCGCTCGATGGAAGGCTAATATTCGGCATTCTGCTCGTCGACGCAGGAATCGGCGTCACGGCTTCTCTACGGTGATTATAAGTCGACCCCAATCTCCGGTATTGATGGAAGCTCGCGAACCGTCCGCACCTCCCTCATCCCCGCTCTTATCCCACCGGCATTCAATAGCATCTATCTCTGAAGACAATGATTTCCATGCCGCCGCCACTGAGAATTCTCACACCCCCACACGACCATCTTCTACATCACCCACTCCATCCAGCTCGCACATCATTTCATCACCCCCTGCATACATGTTTCCCGCATCGCATATGCGTGACATTGAAGGTCGTTCTCTGGAAGCCTCAGACATAGCTTCGAGCGATGCTACATCACGCCGCGATTCACTGCTCTTCGGTCGCCATGACTTTACGCCCGCGCCCGAGGATGACGACATTTCTTACCGTCCTAGCTATGCTGGGCATGTCGCCGTTGATGATAAAGCTCATCTCGCTCGTATGGCAGAGTTGGCTAGCGCGCCTCCTGTCAACGAGGATAGCATTCGCGGGTGTTCCTCAGCGGTCCATGAGTCTGCCCCTGAGTGGCACGATGATCTCGAAGATCTCCATTCCCACCCCGTTCCGCTCTCCACGACATCTCCGTTCGAGGTTCACTCAGGCTTCCCGACGCCGCCCTCGAAAAGTGTTTTGTCACCCAGATACTTTGACGGGCACAGCTACTTGGAGGATATCACCACTTTAGATCCTATCTCATTGCCTTGCATTCCCCCGTACGAGGCAGGGCCCAGTGCCATTCCCTTTGAGGAGACCCTGCAAGCTTCGGCTCCTCCAATCGCGGAGGATGACCAAGCTTTTGAACATTGGGAAGGTACTGCTCCCGAAGCATGTGATATCTTCGGTGATGAGTGCATTCCATCATCTTCCTCGTTGTCTAGTTCTCAAGCTTCCGCTCCGCCTCATCATGTTGTTAGCATGGACGGTGCACTTCCAATATACCGACCCTAGTTGTGGGTTCTTGGTCCGCTTTTGTGCGGGCATTTGGATTGTTCGTCTATTGTAGTGTACCATATACCTAATTATATCAACCCTGTCTTCACGAACATTTGTTAGTAGTCACTTGCACATTACATTGTTGTCGCAATATGTCTAGTTGCAGTAAAGTCGACATTGGCGCAAGGGGGTCCATTGATGAAGGTAAAGATCCGCTCAGCTTGCCGTTTGTTCCTATTCGACTAATCCTCTACACATGATTGGACCACAAGTATTAATCTTCCCTCAACAACCTAGCCCTGAAGAAGGGTCGACGGCCTGACAGTGTGCGGTAATGAGTAGTTGTCGATATAAAATCTAATATTTTGTTTTCATGTATAGATTTAGTTGACGGCCAAAAATAGTAATCCCTCGATCACCAACTCTCGCTGATCAGAGAGGATATCTTACCTCTTCAGATCGGGACCAACAGTCACTCCAGCATACTCGGAAATGGGGAAGTCGCAGAAGAAACGGTCCATGCGTCGGCACAATCCCATGCGCGTGCCAGATTCGCATCTTCCCAAAGGTCTAGAATCGGCCGCTTCATCTTCTCCAAAAAATGAAGCAGTATTGCCTATCATTCAAAAGGTACGTCTCATGATAAGATCCATGTGCAGGAATTTATTTGCACTGTAGTTAGAGAGCCCAGACGCTTCTGAACGCAAGTGGGCATGCGTCGCGGTGTCCAATCTCATACAAAATGATCCATCTACGCGGCGATTACTGCAGGGAAAAAATGTTGTCGGAGCGCTCATTACGCGTCTATCTGATAGTGAGGAGGAGGTTTGGATCGAAGCCGCAGGGGCACTAAGGTGTGTATCTGCAGTATTAAAGATGTCTCCATCTCATACTCTGATTCCTCAGAAATCTGTGCATTGATGGAGGATACGATATATGCGCCGAAATGTACAACAAAAATATATTAGCTCCCCTTAAAATGTTCGTACCGAAGGCAAGTTTCTCCTGTATGTTAATAATGCAGGGTCGACATCTAATCTTCCCAGATATCGAGCGCACTCTCACAATTTTTGGAGTCACCCAAAACGGCTTCAGAAAACGCGCAAAAAGTAGTGTATGAGTTTACCGAGAATGTCAATACTATACTCTGGTGTCTTTCGTAGGTGCCAATCAGTTTCTGATCGCATCGACTCAGGGCTGATGGATGGTCAGGGAGACGTCAAACAAGGCTCTCAGCGCAATCAACCAAATCAACCTTATTCCCTTTTTGATGTCCTTCCTGGCCGCTCGAGCCAAGTTACCCATAGCTACTGTCACTGCTGCAGGTTCGCTCATAAGACTGCTTTTAGCTATTATGACTTACTGTGCCTCAGCGCAATGTCTGTACGTCTTGACAGATGACAACCAAGCCGGCAATAGACGAGCTGCGGTCGAATGTGGCGTACAGCTCGTGTTTACTTGAAATTGTACATAACGAAGGCGGTGTAAGGGGCGAGGTATTTGGGGATAAACTAACCATGTTGAAAGTGCTGTCAAGCGGTAAGAAATTTCTTTTTGTGACATACAGGACTGATCATGATTAGGTATCCTGAGCAACGTTTCACCATTGCCTCCCCCTAGTACCGCATCAGGAGTTGATGTTGGCAGGGAGATTGTGCTTCCACTACTTCAGCCAGTTGTGGCTTCCGTGTCTCTTATCGAGTCATCAGCGCTTGCCGAGACCCTGGTCGCAAAATTGGTAAGTCCTTAATCTCAGTTACTTCTTGATGTTATTGATGTGGCGCAAAGGCGCTGGAACCTCCGCAAAAGAAAAATTATCTCTAAAAAGTGCTCCGAAGTCAGATCACAAGTCTGACACCTGAGCTCGAGCTCGAACGTTTGGAGAACAAATTGCGCACCGTCCAGCTCGCACTAGAAATTTTAACCGGGGTGTGCGCAACATTGCCTGATCCCGTCTCAGAGGCGCATGAAGGTGAACTTGATGCAGAGGAAGACGACGAAGGTAAGGATTTCTACATAAATGGAGACGATAGTTTGACATTCAGATAGACAATGATGCTGAGATAGAAGAGGGTGTGACCTGATGGCATGGCCCTCGATGATATACCGATTACCAATGGTGCAACGGACCCCAAGTCATCTGCCCGCGCTCGTAGAACCTCTCATTACCCTTATCCAACCCGCCAGGTTGTCTTTTCCTCCCGCAGCCGGACAGTCCTCGCACCCACCGACGACATCGGTCTTGGGTGCAATTCATGTTAGCGCGCTTGAGTGCTTGAATAACATATTTCTCTCACTGAGCGCGTCTCCAACCCCTGAATTAACCGCAGCGTCAGCGAGTGGAAAACAAATATGGGACGGTGTGTGGGCAGCACTTGGGAGTGTGGGCACGGAAATTACACGTGGTCAAGAGCGTAAACAGGGGATGTGGGAGATCAGTGTTGGTGTGCTCTGGGGTATCGGAAATATTTGGAAGGGTAGCTTGGTGAGTCTTCTCACTGGCTAAAGTTCGGATGCTGAGGAGTCGCCGTCAGGTACCCAACGAAGAGCAAGTCCAACTATTGATTCAGCTTTGCAACTCGAGCACTGATCCTGCTATTCGCGTGAAATGCATCGGCACGCTCGAGTGCCTGGCGCAGCACCCACAGTCTATTGATGCCAATCGCGTGAGCAACAAGTTCTCCAGCCCTTCTCGAAACTGAACCTAGAATTAGGTCATTGCAATGCACCTGCTTTCCATACTCCCAACATCCACAGCGCCTTCAACCTATGGCACCGAGCCACTGATCCAAGCACTGTCGGCTCTCATAGACATCTACTCCGACGAGAATCTCCCATACGATGTCAATTTCCGACAAGGCAATTTCGTGCAGCGTCTTGTGGATAGCGTTGAGGGGGTGCGTAAGGCCGTGCGTGCGATCGACAGGCGGAAGGAGCGAGATTTGAAGCTGAGAGGGGAGGAGATGCGAGACAACTTGGTTGCCTTCATCAAGTACCGAAAGGCCTTGCGATTTTAATGATAGGATAGTTAGCATCACAAAAACATGCGCGACGACTGTTGCTGGAATAGCCACATGCACTCAGTTCCATGCGTCATGATTCCAACGCCTGGGCTCCAAATGACAGGGCTGCCATAATGATGGATATACTCGTCTGCATTCAAAGGCTACGCGGTGGTTCTGGCAACTGAGGACAATATCCGCGATCTTGAGCTTATCCGCGTCCGACCTTCCTGCATTCATAATGATCCGGTTTGGGTCGCTCGCAGTAGACTTCAGCAAGCCATGCTCAAGCGCGTCTATGATATTCCAAAGCGGTACTGAACTTGGGAAGATGAAAGTTGGTGATTGAAGGATGGCCGCCGTATGGACGGTGTACTGCGGTGGAGCATCGAGGATAAGAACTCGAACTGTGGACATATACGGCACAAGATTCTTCAGGAAACACGGTGTGCCCAAACGAAGGTGAGTTACGTTCGGAAAAGACGCAAGGACGGAACCAAGTGACGCTGACGGATGACGCGCTATATGCAAATGCGTTACTGAGCTAATGACGACACTAGAAATGGGGCATGCGAAAGAATCGTGGAGGGGAGGCCAGCACATGCGGAGGTGCGTGAGGGATTCCGTCTTTGCAAGGAGACTTTGAAGGATCATGCCAAAATAGTCTCGCCTGTCCACTGTGATTGCAAGACACATGAATCGCGTCTCTGGAACATGTTTTGCAATCTCGTCAACGTGAAGTTGCTTGTTATCCACAGCGTTCAACACGATGGAGATGTATTGAGTGCATGGATCATGACGCGAGAGGAGTCTCTCATACGCGACGAAATCGACCATGGTCTCAATGAAGACATAGCGCAACACTACGTCGTGAAGCACGTCGCGCCATACCTTGGACAAGATCGAGATGGCGCGAAAGAAATGCCATCTAGCGGAAGCGTCGCCAATAGAGCACCATGCATCCACGATGATTTTCTCCACGAGCTCGTAAGGAAGAGCGTTTCTGTACTTGTGAAGTTTCATGTGCTGTGCTGGAAAAGGCTGAGTACTGTCGAGAGGACGAACGCGTGGAAGCCAACCTTTGCATCTGCGTAGGCAAAACAGTTGTGACAGTAATCTGGGTAGAGTTCATAGCGCAAGTCAGCATTGTCGACGTTCAACATGACCACAAACATCAACTTGCCTCGTCATGGTGCCAACGTACCCTCGGGGTGTCAATACGTACTCTCAGGCTCTGTTCGCTTCTCAAGAATTGTGGACAGAAAATACGAAGTCCACGGATAGAAATGCAATCCTAAAAAGGTTCAACGTTCAGCGCTTGCTAACTTCCAGGAATGATGCAGAAGTCATGTGGACATACCAAGCTTTGCAAGAGAACACCTGGTAGTGATACCCACTGTCTCGAGTATTTCGTCGTTTTCCCCACAGTGCATTCGATCTGAGATCGATGAAATTGAGCTAAACTTGGATATCAGTGAAAACCTACAGAGGTAACACAAATCTTCAAACGTGTCCAGGCGGTTATAGAACATAGATACGCCAAGACTGGCAGGTGACTGAGGGGCCAGTACTGCACTGGACTAATAGTAATACCTACTTTTAATCACTCGACGTTTGGGTAGGACACGGGCAGCGAGGGTCGTAGCTTGAATTCGATGCCCTGGGCAGGGAGTTGGTGTGAATAGTGAATGAGGGGGAGTCACACAAGTCCTTTCCCCCTCGAGTAACCTTCACGCGAGCACCAGGTTTTGAGCTCAGCTCGGATCCACCATGACTAGAGTTGGGTGGCGAGCAACAAAAGGACCAGTGCAAACATTTTTCCGTCGAGTTCAGTGCTAGCAGTACTAGACAAGCTTGCTGATGTATCATGACCGCACGAATAGTTCTGTACGTATGTCAAAATTTGTAGCAGTGTAACGAGCTCTGAGGTTAAGTTCGGAAGCAGCGCCTTCCAAATACAGCCGTGGTCCGTGCACACAGGTCTGATACTATATAAAGGAGCCTCCAAGCTCTTGTAAACCTCATACTTACCTTGATGGCATAGGCTCCTTCATCTACCTGGGTCTGTGGGCCGTGGGGACCCTTCATAGCACGGCGACCCTGTCCATACAGAGGGTTACTACGATTTGTATGAGCTCCGGCTCATGCACCGTCTCAATATTTTCCAGTCCTGCCACGGCCACTCTGGCTGGGCAGGCCATCTTTTTTTTCGATCTTCCACTGTCCTAACCCTAACCCTATTGTACCCCAAAATAAGGAGTGTATTACCGGTACTTAGTCACCATCAGTGTCTTCCACTCCATCCAATAAATAATAATGAATGGTGATACTTTGTAGAACGATACCTCGTCGGCGAGAACTGAATTTTCATTTCCCCAAGTGGTTACAAACAAGTCTCTATTGATCAACGTACATTTGTGGCTTCATACAAATTTATGGTTGCTCTGTCACAAGGCCACCCACAGCTTTAAATGCAAACAATTTGGCGCTCAGCGCCCATTCCTCAGTCTTCTTGTACAACTCCTGTGCCCTGGATTTGACTTCAGTTTACCGTCGCCAAAGGAAGTCGAGAACTCAAGTACGAACCTTCTTGCTGTCGAATGCATTCAATCCAGCGGCAACTCGGCTGCTCGCGATCATTGCGCTCCAGTCTAGGATGTCCCACTGCTGTGTCGCCGAGACCATTTGTGCCTGGTGCATCGCTCGCGCGCTGATCATGCTACGATGCGCGTTATCGACTACAAATGAATGGGTATCTCTGGGTGCCTGAAGGTCGGATCATTAACATACCTGCAGGCATCGGGCAGTTCAAGTTCCGCAGACAGGCGACGTATGTGACTAGATGGAAAATTGTGTCAGACAGAATTGTATACATTGCGAGCACCTCGAGGCACTAACTTGGAGTCTTTGATTCCACCATCTATGGCAAAGCCTTCAGAGCCGTCGAACAAGTCGTTGACCATCTTGTTGCCGTAGGCTATTAAACTATTGTCGTCCGCGCGGCCTATCAGTGAATCGAAGCAATGTAATTGACAGCATACATACCCTGGTGCTGGCATGATTTCTAAACACGATCATCGATCAGCCTTACGTCAAGGTACGGCAGGGATGCGGTCCACAGCTCACCTGTGATCAGATCGTATACAGTCTGCTGTCCAATGCCAGACTTTTCTCCAAATGTCAGGGTTTCGGCGAGGAGCTCATTGGCACCCATGATCATGCCATTGCCGATTAACTTCAATGTCGGAGCTGAAAGCCCCAGACATTTCAGACTTTATTCGCCATCGCTCTTACACATTCTTACCTTTTTCGACATTGCCTCCGAGGTCCATCACCTTGCGGCCCACTGCCGGAACGAGGAGAAAAGCGACCTCCTTCTTGGAGCGGTAATCTCCACTCATGGCAATAACAAGCTTGGCACTATCTGCCGCCGGGGGAGGTCCAAAGATAGGTGAAGTGACAAAGTGGGTATGCGGAAAGCTCGACAACAGTCTGTCAAGATCGCCTACAACAGGCGTGTTCACATTCTGTTAATGGTGAAGAAATTTACCACGCACCAGCCAGCGTAGGGTAAACCTGATGTCATCAGTGAGCATGAGATTCAGAAGTGGATAAAAGGCTTACTGTGCTCGTATCAACAAATATTTTGACCTTCGTTGGAGGTGATTGCTGATGACGGCAGCATGATTATCTTATCGCAGGAAGATATGATTGTAGCGTACGGCAAGAGCCTTTGCAAACTCAGTGTAGACGCTCGTTACAACAGCATCATTCGCCAGATTAGTGAAGATAACATCGCACTCCGTGGCCAGCTGGCCGGGAGTGTCGGCGACTTTGACGGCAGATGCGCCAACTTCTGCGACGAGCTTCTGAGACTTTGCCACAGTCCTGTTGTACACAAGGAGAGGCGATGAATGAGATTTGCGGGAGTTAGCTAGATTGCGGGCCATGAAGTAGCCCATGGCCCCAAGGCCACAGAAGCCGATCTGAAGAGGGTGCACTCCAGGGGTTGGGGGTCGAGAAAAAGGAACTGCGCCTGAATGCATGGCTGGAGTTTGAAGGAGGTTAACTGCCATATTGTTCGAGCTGGGGGTATCTATGAGAGAATGAACACTGGTATTATTAGCAGCTGCACTCGTTAAGCTTCCCAGTCGTCAAGACACGGTTAATAGTTATCGAGGGTTAATAGTTATCGAGGGTTAATAGTTATCGAGGGTTATCGGGTCCCGGGCGGGGACGCCGCATCCCCACGTGACTTAAGATCTAAACGTGGATGATCACGTGAATATTTGATTACATAATCGTAGATGTCCAAAAATAGTATTTACAACTTGGAAGTCGTAGTACAGTCTTGATACAGCCTCAGCAGTTGGCAGTAGGCTGTTAGCTGCGACAGCGGCAGCTTTGCATTTTTACTGCCTATTATCACCATGCAGCAGCAGCAGGCGCTCAATGTTTATGCGCAGCAAAATAAGGGCACTCTTGTTCCAGGTCAAACGATCTCCGTGAACAAGTACACGGTCCAGGTTGAGCGGTATCTCAGCCAAGGTGTGTTGAGCCCAATTGGCGGTCTCGTCGAGCGTTAACGTCTTATGGAAAAGGCGGATTCTCCCATGTTTACCTTGTCAGGACTCCCACCCCCGTGTATAACACGACGCATCATGTTCTGAAACGCATCGGCGTTCCCAATGAGGCCATGCTCGCAGAGGTTAAGAAAGAAGTCGATATCATGGTTCGAAGCATCCAAGCTCCTTACTCGGTGCTTACTGAATCTGCCTATAGAGGATACTGAAGGGCCATCCAAACGTAGTGCATCTGATTGATGCAGCCTGGCACAAAATGGCGAACGGCATGTACGAAGTCTTCATTCTCATGGAGTTTTGTCCAGGCAAGTGTATTTGCAAGGATATCACAACTATTGTGGTCTTACTCGGGCGTAGGTGGTGGGATCATTGACATGATGAACAGACGTCTGCGCGAACGTCTCACAGAAGCAGAGATCCTCCAGATTTTTGTAGACGTCTGCGAAGGTGTTGCTGCCATGCATAATCTTCGCCCTGCCCTTCTTCATCGTGATCTGAAAGTGGAGAACATCCTTCAGGCCTCCAATAATATCTTTAAGCTCTGTGACTTTGGCTCTGCCACACCAGTCGCACCCCGACCGCCATCTACTACAGCTGAGGTTAGAGCTCTCGAGGCGGACTTGAACAGACACACGACACTCCAATACAGGGCGCCTGAGATGGTCGACCCATATCTCCGCCGTTCTGTTGACGAAAAATCTGACGTTTGGGCACTCGGAGTGCTATTGTACAAACTCTGTTATTACACCACTCCCTTCGAAGAACACGGACCCCTGGCAATTTTGAACGTACAGTACCGCATCCCGCCATATCCCGTTTACTCATCGCAGTTGAACACACTGATCGGTGTGTTATCCCTCGCTTCCATCTTGTCCGAATATGCTGAGTTATCCTGCAGCTTCCATGCTCCGCGAGCACGGCACACAGAGACCTACAGTATTCGAACTTCTCGCTCAAGTGCACGCCATACGAGGTACCAAATCGCGCTTTGCCTACGATATTCCTCCGCCCCAGCCCCTCTCCCCTCGAGTTTTGCAGCCTCCTTCCACGAATGCTCTTGACACCCTTGTATCCTATCGTCGACCACCAGGCACAGATACTACCACGCAACAAGCATCACCGGCTCAGCCCAAGGCCACAGGTACAGGCGTTCAAGCGCGCGAGAGGGTGCTGGAGGCTATTGCACCAATGCGCCGTGGTCGACCATCTTATTCGCAGCAACAGAATGACACTACCGCTCTTTTATCGACCTCTCGGCCTCCTAGTCCACCGAAGCCGCCGAGCAGGCCTGACGGTTCGTTTGGCGCAGAGGAGGACAGGGCATGGAAAGAGATGAAAAGTTCTTCTGCTGTTCCAGCTGCCGGCATCAGGGCTCACAAATCAGGCAGTGTAACTGCGAGCGTTTGGAAGCCTAAAATATCCGCGCCTCCCTTGGACGATGCATGGAGTGTTGAGACACGTGCGTCAAAAGCGACCTCGGAGGAAGTTCGAACACCAGGGCCTACCGCATTTGGGGACAATTTCGGAGAGAAACTATGGAGCGCCTTTGACGGTACTAAAGTTGGAGGAGCTACTGCTGCGACAGGAATAGCGCCATCTTCGAGTTCTGGAAAAGAGCGTATTTCGAAACTTGCTCCCCCACCTGAAGGGTCACGTAACACAAGACTTACGATCACGAAGAGTAAGGATGCGTTCGATGGCCTAGGCTTAGCCCCATCTTCAGCGCCTATACCCACTCTTGGAGAGGCACGCAAACTTAGGACTGGCCTCGTTGCAGCTAATGGAAACAATCGCGCAGCCATTACTCCCAGTCCATCTATTACTCCCGCAAAACCATCACCAGCCCCGATAAAACCAATACCTTCACCCCGCCCTCCGGCACAATTGACGACCACAAACGCATCGTGGCGTTCTGGTCCATCAATTCAACCCCCTGCATCCACCCCTCCTACGCTTCCAGAAATTGGCGATTTTTCAGCTGAGGCAAGATTTCCTTCGGTAGAAGAGCTTGATGCGACGTTCGGTGTATCGGCACCTTCTGTCGGCCATCCAAGCTGGCAGCTCGAGTCGTCGGAGCATCACAAGAAGCGTGAAAAAGTAGTTGATTTGTCCGAACCTTTCTTTTCACCTTCCTCGTCACTCCAGCCGACTTCTCAGCGTGCTGTTCCGAGCACTACCCTTGGTGTGCGCTCAGAGCAGGTCACCGGAGTAGCGATGCGTGATCATGAGAAGGACAAAATTCAGAGGTCTATTGGACTGGAGAATGCTGCTGGTGAAAACGCATCGTCTTCAAAGCCCGTGTCATATCTCTCCCGTCCTTCGCTTTCGAGGAGACATCGCAGCAGTATTGTCGTGAAAGCCACGCCTCAGGTACAACTCATCGACGATTTTAGTTCTCAGGAAATTACTGCACCAGCTCCAGTCTCACGGAAACCCAAAGACTGGTTAACAGGCGATGTTGATGCCCTCATCTCCCCGATCAAGGACGGATCTTTTGCTCAGGCTCAAGCTAGCAACCTCCCTGCGACACCCGTTCTGCGCGAGTTTACGAACAAGCGTTCATCGTTTATTGAGGAGAACACAACAAATTTACAATCACCACAGGAAGCTATCGCCGCTCAGCAGCCTCTCCATCGAGTGAAAACGCCTCCATCACCGTCCAAGGTGCATACACGGGGTGCCAGTTCCAGAGAGCGGAAGCAAAGTGCCCCTGTGACACCGAAGAAACCCAGAGAGCTGCCACTGGTCGCGCCCAGACCAGTGATTGCTGCTCTTGTTCTGAAGCCGGACCTAGAGTCTCGACAGGGGGTGACGCCGCAGCCATCGAAACGTCCATCGCAGGATGACTCCGATAGGTGGAGAGCTATCCCTATCTCTGAGTCACCAAAGGCAGCTAAGATGCAAGACTCGTCCAGTGACGAGGAACAAGGGCCAGAGGATGCTGTTGGGTTTGGTCCGGGGAAACTCGTTGAGAAGACGGGTTCATCCCGAAGACGAAAGACGAGGGGCCGGCAAAGTTCCGTGCATGATCTCGTCGATCTATGGGGAGGAGGTGTGGTGCAGACGAAAGAGCGACCAAAGGATTCCGTTCACAGTCCTGCCGTTGCTGCATTCAGTGAACCTACCAGGGACTTTGGTGTGAAACTACAAAAGAGCAAATCAATTGCGGTTTCTTCAGTGGCGAAGCCGAGGCCTATATCACCCCGGATGCAGTTACAGCCCTCAGAGCCCAATACTTCTCAGCGACGTTCACCAAGTCGGTCTCCCAAGCGAGCGCCAGCATTTCCTCAGACGAAGCAGGCATCTGGTGCATTCATCCCTTCCTCAAGTCCCATCCCCATATCATCCTCTCGTGCGAGGCCACAGTCTATGTTTGCTTTTCCAATGGCGAAGCCTGCATCGGACGCGAAGATGGACACACCGTCAAACACTACAGGTCTATCTGTTCCAGAAGACAACCCTCGCAAACACGGCGCTCGGCGGACCTCGATATCAGATATGGTCCAGCACTATGAAGCCATCGTGGGAAAGGTCAGAGGCCTAGGTCCAGGTTCGCCTGTGATAGTCCCCAAATCAACAGGTTTAAAGATGGCAACTTCATCTGCAGTTGGTCGTGCTGTGGACGTCACGGGCACAAGCCCGAGCTCCCCGCTAGTGTCGAGATTCACAGCCTCGAGAGTCATTGCATCCGCTGAGGAGTCGGGTCTTGGAGCTGAACCAGAGAAGCCACGACCATCTGCCATTGATTTAGCCAGGGCGGCCCTCACTGGTCAGGACCAGAGCAAGGCAGACATGAGTGCCCGAAATCCTGTCGTAGGGTTGCCCTCTGGGACATCCAGTCGATTCATGCCTGGATTATCAGGGGGACGGGCCGGTCCCCTGGACGGTCTTCCAGCATCGCCATCATTTTCCTCTCCAAAGCCCGCTGCACCTCTAGAAGAGCCGCGCTCACCGTCGCCTGACAAACCTTATCAAGGAGTGGGCAAGCTCATCGACCAATGGCAACGTAAAACAGAGGTTGATTCACCTCGGGTCCCTATTCCTCGTAGAGGTGGTTATACCCCGAAACGAGCTGGTCTCGTCTCTGGGGGAGTTGGCAAGGACAACTGAACGTCTATTTGGACTGTGATATCTTCGGTTGCGTTCGGTCGCTATAACTTGTAAAGATAATTTACGACAACAATCTGACGTGTTACAACAAGTTTGTAAAGCTCAGGGCTCAAGCATCATAGGAAATTGGAGGCGTCTGATGAAGATCTTGTGGGGACTGGGAACGTCGTGCTGTGCCTCCAAGTAATTGTCGGGCTATGTCTCTGCCCTTTCCATACTCCCAAGCATCTTGGTCAACAGGATAGCGATTGAGTTTCACACGCTCAGTGTCACCAGTTATGCCAAGCTCCTGCGCCGCAGCATCAGCACGTGCGAGGTTGGAGTCACCGGGGTGAATGAGAATAGCGTCAGGTTTCGACTTCGTCCGGGGGCGCGTTTTGATCTGCCGTGTTCGCGTAGGCATATGGTATGAGTCGTCTTCGCTCTCCGAGACTAGGAGAGGATCTCTAGTTCTATCATAGCTTAGCCAGGGAAAGGGTTGATCAGCTTCTATAAGCTCTTGCCATAGATGATACAAGGCTTACTTGGATGGCCTTGCTGGGGCAGCATCAAAATACTCGAAGAAGAATTGTCCGACTGACAGCATGACAACCTTTTGGAGAGATGGTTGTTAAACTTACCGCAATGATCTCACATGATTATTGGCACTCACAACGGCAAGGATGAGACTACCTCAAAAGCCGGTTAGGTCATCTTAGTAACTTCCACTCAGACAACGGGACTTACCCTACTTGGTATGACATGGCGATAAGCATGTAAATTCTGGCAGTATTTCACGGTTCGACATTGTTGTCTGTGGATTGACGAAGGCACAGTGACTCACAGTCTAAGTGTCGTTGCAACTCCGTATAACGTGGCTCTCCATATTGCCTTTGCTAGTCGTGAACGACCAATGAAACGAGGTCGCCAATGCTTGCTAATAGCAAACGACAAGAGTCTTGTATTTCCAACGACTCAGAGAAAGGTAGAGTATGGAAGAAAACGGTCACGAACCTCTCAAACAAACATATGACAGAAGTCAGAAGGATACCGAGGAAGAATTCCCAGAGGGTGTTCAGGCGCAGAGAACTAAAGAGGATATGTTCACCAGAGAATGAGAAATGAATATAATCAACCCAGCCATCCATGCGGACTGTACAGTGGAGGTTGTGGTTGCCAGCAAGTTGGTAACGATCATACTACGTGTTGAGGTCAGCCAATTACCGCAATTAGTCTCCCCTAGTCAGACCATACTTAATAGTCGTTCCTTACCACAATAGTCCCATGTACAACAACTACTAGCTAGTAAGTACTTAGGTTGTTGTCAAGAATATATGAAATCCAAACAAGAGTCGCTCTATGATGTTTCCATCCAATTCCGCTTGATACAGTCGATCCTTCTCTTGACTTCGGCCGGGTTGTGACCAGTGGAGTCTAGATTTTGACTGCTTAATTGCTTTCCTTACGCTTTCCGAGGGCAACCGTGCTGGTCTCGTAAGCTTTCTTCTCTCTCCATTCACAACTGTCTCGATATTCGCAATTGCTGTCAAGAAGCGTGAGCAGCTTTCACGACGCTGGCTATTCATAGAACTCACAAACACCGACTGGATTGTGCGAGTTCAACACCCCTGGGAGGACGAATGCCAAACCACCATCGGAGAACATCTTCAAGATGTGCATCGAGCCGGTTGTCGTCCATGAGGAACCTCCTGGTACCTAATATCGTCGAAAGGCCAGAGGTATCTTCCTCATCTGGAGAGTCCCCATTTCGATCAGGAAGAAGTCCTGTCTTCTGAATTAGTTAACTCATCAATCACCGGGGCTGTGTGCGAGCGTTAGTACACTAGAGTTCTCGGCTGGCAGGCTCCACACTGACTTCCATCGCGTTCATTCATGACAGTTGTTTTGGAGTCGGGAATATCACGGGTACATGCAGGCAAGGAATCCTTGCACCGCCCATGCCGGCTCAGGATCTTCCAGAGAAGGGCTAGCGAGGGCAGTAACCTCATTGGGTGCGACTTCCTTGCTTTGTACAGCGAATGTGTCCCTTACGATATTGGCCACAGCCTGGGTGCTAGTGCTAGCCTCTCCAGCCTCCTGACAAAGTGGGCGTAAACTCTCTTCGACAGCACGAGCTATATCCAGTTCTTCTTGGCGGGCAAGCGCTTCCAGGGGACTATCCATTGCCTTTTCCTCGCTCTTTGCTTTCTGTTGCCGGTTGTGGGATGAGTTCTTAGCTTTGCGGTAGATAATTTGCAGCTCGGGATTGACACTTCTCAGTTGTTCAATACTGCTCCGAGCCGAGTGGACGACAGAGACCCATGCCGCAACCATGGAGTGCAGATCCACATGGAACTCAGGAAGGTCCCTTTCATCGCTTGTTGACAAACCGATGTCTTCTACAAATTTTCTGGAAAATGATTGACACGGATTGACGTTTTGCTTTGCCCATAATGCGCCGAAATCAAAGGTTTCCGGAGAGAGGAGTGCAGAGAGCAGGCGATGATAAATCATAAGTTGCAGTTGTGATGATACCGCATCCTCCTCTGGGGGTAGAGATGCTGCGCGACGAGTCTTGTAGTCGACCAGCGTCACACCTGTAGAACGTGCGTTGCGGATGAATGGGCCTTGAAATCGAATTTCCTGCCACAGAATTGTCATAAACTTCCTCCTCGGCTGGGAGCTGATCCGCTACGCGACTCTCCGTGGAAGTAGACTGGTCTGAATAGAAGGCAAGTGTGTGTTTTGGAGACGGCGACCGACACTGCTTCTTCTTGACGGGAGATGATTCAGGAGAGACCGAGCTACGTTTGACAAGATTGTAACGTCCGTTTACTTCTGATGGAACATGACGAGTCACCTCATCCTGCCAGATCAGTGACATGATGTCAATCGTTCATTCGATGTGGAGACACCTACAATGATTCCGAAAACGACTTGGCCGTGCGTAATTCCGAAGACTGGGAGTTCACGCTGCAAATTTACGTTAGCACGAGATATAATCGCTCCACGATCAGGGAAAGATACCGTTAACCCATCAAGAACCAGTTGCTGCAAGCCCGCCGTGAGATTGAAGAGACTATTGAACTGCTCAGAAAATGATGTGGGAGCAACAGGGATGCATTCGTACCGCAAAGCCCAACGCTCCTCATTAGTTGATATACGGACGGGAAGTTTTTCCGGCATCACTTCCCGTTCCAGGGCTTTATGAATAGACTACAAGCAAAGGTCATATCTTCTGCGATAACAAGCGAAAAAATGAGACATACGGCCCCTCTCTTGAGTGTCCTGTCGTTTTGTTGTGCTACAATTTGTTGAACTTGAATTTGTTTACCGTCTCTTGACCTGAAAAAGGGAGGTCGCTTTTCGAGCGGTTTGTGGCGCTCTCCATACAGCCCATACTCATATTGAACTTCACACCTATGATCCAATGTAAGAAAGCGGTGATGGAAGCGGCTTCGTGAACAAACCAAACAGGTGAGACAAGGTCCGTCACGGAGAATCCCTTCTTCCAGGAGCAAAACTGCTCGTAGGGGCTTCTTGGGAGTATTCGAGAAACATGCGTACTGGTAAGCGGTGGCGGCCCTGTGCTAGTTGGAAAATGACTCCCTATACTGATAGCGGGTTTGGAGGGTTCCTCAACAATAGAAGCGTCAGTGGACTCAAAAGCAATACTAAGCGCAGGTCCACCACCAAAGTTACTGAGACTAGCTTTTCGGATATCTTGCTGCGAAACTGGTGGGACTTCATCGGACACCTTCTGTAGCAGGCTATTCGTGGCATCTACATCGAACTGTGCAAGCTCCTCCTCCGTGAATTCTGAAAAGTCGTAATGTTCAAATTCGTCGTGAGACATGAAACCTGTGGATTGGAAGAAGCTGAGCCTAGCCCTCGCGACTTGAATCGCGTTTCGCGAAGCTGCGACACGGAAGTCACGTGTTCATGTGACATTGTCACACACACACCAACATTGACTTGGCTGCCAGAAACGGATCAGAACATCCCCGGACCTCGAGTATCTTTCTCACTACTTCTAAGTTCTCCTTTATCCTTCATGACCGCGATATTACCTTCAAAGCGAGGAGAAGTCGGTTGGCAGCTTTTATATCCGCTTTATCAACATTGAATAGCTTGGATTGCTCATTGCCGATCGGCACGATAACGCTAGGGGCCTGGGGCTTTGACAATTGTGGCAGAGCCGCCGCAGGACATGTGGAGCTGAGTATTTGAAACTCGAAATGCACAGCCAATATTCTGAAAGTATAATCGTCTAGTCTCCTAATAGCCGTCTCTTTGACAAGCTCTGATCTGAACTATCAGAATCAGCCCGCTGTGAGAGCTCGGCTTACAACCACATTGCCCTCTGCGTCATTCCAATTGATCCCCCGCGTCATAGCTTCTCTTATCTCTACTTATTAAATCTGTCTGTCCTTTAGTTCTTTGTCTAATCTTTAGACCTTCCCCTTCGGACGCAGCACAACAGTGTCACGGCCAACATCATGATGAAATCCTTCCTCTTCGTTCTTCTCTTTTCGCTTGCCATCGCGGTGGCATATCCGCTTGATGTCCAGGCTCGCAACCCCACGCCGTCAAAGAGATTTGCGCTTCCCATTCTTCCTCGGCAGCCAGGACCTTCCAAGGTTCCTTCCAAGCGATCCTTGGAAGAACGTGCCCCCGCTCCCGCTCCCGGGCCCTCCGCACTTTATGTTGCTCGCGACGCTAGCCCATCAAAGCGTCTCGCTGATCGTCAGGCATATCCTTCAAAGCGGCTGTCAGCTCGACAGTCGGTCACCTCACCGCATTATGTACATGCTCGTGCTGAGCCAGCTCCGTCTAAGCGGTCTGCTGAGGATTCCGCAGCAGCGAAAAAGCGCAGTCTTGATGAACAGCATGTGATGGAGGGCGCGATGGACTCTCAGCGTGGGTTCTGTCTCAACGGGCTCGCAGCTTGCCCCGTCTTGAGCACCCCTGGGCAGTTCCCTCGCACGTTTGTCGAGTGGGAAGCGATAGGATTTGAGTGTGTCGATTTTACGGCGGATTTGGGCTCCTGCGGTGGCTGTTCCAGTCTTGACCCTATTGAGTGAGTATCTGATGATGACTACTAGTACTAGTTGATTTTACTTGGCTGACCACATTTTTATCTAGGCATGACTGCACGAAGATTCCGCATGCTCAGGGCGTGGCTTGCGTCGCTGGTGAATGCCAAATATCATCTTGCCAACCCGGTTATTCCCTGCAAATTGATGGTCAAGGCTGTTCGCCAACGGAGTAGGCGGACATCACTAATAGACATTTTATGCTATAGACGAGCATGATAGACTTTTGACGTCGATTCTTTTCCTTCTTACATGCCTTCCATTTTTCTATTCCGTTGACGCTGTTACCTAGTTGCTAGTCCCGGACATGTTTACGACGATTCTGTTGTTCTGCTCAATAGAATCACATTTCGTTGCTATCATAGTACTTGTGCGGCACTATAAGTAGGAGCCGCTGAGATTGAAACTCAGTACGTCATAGAACAGTACTCGGGTCGGAGGTAGTTGAAAATGGACGTCGTTCCACTTTTTAAGTGATGGCAAGTGGGATATGCCGGTCTAGTACGTTGCTCGCGTCGAACCACTATCGACGAGCGCTCGCCGTGGCCCGTCGACCTGCATATCAAACCATCATTCGACGTAAACGATAAAGCTCATTTTACCATCTTTCTTTTTTACGATTTTACGAACAGCCTTTGTGGCGGACATGCCCATTGCTGCGCTGCATTGATATCGTCTATTTCATCCCAAGTTGCATGCAGCAACAGTCAAGTTCATCGCCACACTCAAACGTTTCAACTATCCCTCTTGTGCCTTAGTTCGTCGGAGGCACCCCACACGGATGCCTTGTAATTTCATTTCATCCTCGACGCCTTTCAGACGCCGCCTTGATCTGTTTCTGCGACTTTCTTCGCTCCGTTCGGGAGGCTGTCTTCACCCGGGGAACTTCAGCAATTTCGTTGTTCCCATGATCTTCATCATATTTGATAATTATGCATATGAACTTGGAGTTAAAACTGTGCTCGCAGGCATCCTCGCCTTGCTACTCGGTCTTGTTGGATTTGTTATTGTGAGTTTTCAGACTAGTGTGTTAAAGTGATGCCCTAAATATAGAGCTGCGGAATAGAGTATATTTGCTCTAGGAGTATTCTGGATAGTGCCTGCGATGAGGACGCAGATTCCGCCCTACCGAGATCCAAACCATCGTCGCCATCCACTCCACCGCAGTCTCAACAGGCCCCGTGGTCCTGAATTTACTTCCTCTCCAGAACCTATGCTTCAGGAACTACCGCCGATACCTCTTCCGTCCAAGACTCCGTCCCTTCGTCGAGCAGCATCTTTTCCCGACCTGCAGAAAACACCTTCTCCCAATGAACGACCCCCCGTGACCTCGAGACATGTTTCTTTCAACCTCGACGCTCCGGAATCATACAATCCAAGTTTGGCGAGGTCCGCCAGCATGAACCCATCTCCGATACCACCGCCAATTCAGCGCCGCTGGCCACCTGCACTGTCTCCGTTCTCCAGGCGTAAATCGACACAAGGGGAATCTGCTCCATCTTTACCCACTGTACGGGATGAAAGTAATACCATCATGTGCAATTACAACTCGCCCACGTCAAAGAGTACCCATATACACGACCTTCCACTCAAGTGTTTCGACGAGCGTTGTGAATGTCACGGTCGTCAAAATAGCACGGGCTGTGATGAACATGGCGTGTTAAACCAACCTCAAGTGGACTCTCTTTCCGACGGGACAGCTTCTACGCGCTCGCCAAAAGTCATGTCGTTACGGTTACCATCTGTTCGGAGAGCCTTCAGTGGAAAACGTCGTCCAGCAAGCGTTCCGCCGCGTACGCCTGTTGTAATCAACGTCAGCGCGAAGGAGCAGTCTCCAGAGCGACAACCTGCACCCGGGTCCCCCACGAAGTCATTGCCATCGCCTCCTCCCTTCTCGATATCTGGTGAAATGTATCGTGCAGAATACGTGAATCCTTTTCGGACGAAGAAGCGAAAGAGTGCGTGTGGCGCCTTATCAGAATGTGCCGAACAAATTGTTAACTTCTCACGCTTGCAGAACTTGAAGCTTCGAACTCCAGTCGCAACCCGAGGTTCTCATTCTCTGGTCCATGGTCAAGTCTTCAACCTGCGGGGTTGACGCCTGACTTAGCCCATTCCTCGGCATCGTCATCTTGTAAGCACAGCGTTTCCTTTCTATATGGGATAATAACGATGGGTTTTGCTACAGCTGTTTTTACAAACTCACCATCTGCACTTCGTAGAACATTCGCGAGCCGCTTCGCTCCTTTGTTCAAGTCACCTGCTATCGATTCTCCTTCAAGCTTAGAATTTTCGTCCCCCCCGCCTTCACCGCAGCTACAGGTGGACGTGCCGAAGTTGACGGGCAAGTGGTCCTCGCGGTCTGTTCCTCGCACACAGCCATATGGTCCTCCTTGGAATGCTGTGATGCCAGGGCTACGTCACGATCTGGTCAATGAGAGCCTGGATGATGTTCTTATGAAGAGACCACGCGGACGATCCGAAGGGAATGAAAGCCGCCGGGGGTTTAAGTCGCCCTCTCGCACCCTTTCACCGATAGAAGCCTCTGAGGGCGAGTCCCCGCCTGAAATCCTTGTGGGCGAGCTAGATCAGCGTCTATTGGGTTTACAGCACTCTCAGGAGACCGTTTCAGGCGCTTCTGCTCAGGTAGCTCAGCGAACACCTCAGAAGGCTTTGACTTCCGTCGGTGAGCCTGAGGGACGTGAGTCTGCTACATTGTGGACGATCGCAGGCCTTGAACAAGCTGTTGGCATGCCATCGGATGAGTATAGTTAACTTATGTTGTCAGTTGGTCGTGGTGGGTATTTGTATCATAGCGGCTTGAAGGGTTGGCATGCTGAAGATTCCCTGTTCAGATTTTTTTTACTTGAGCGCAATTGTATATACAGACACATAGTTGATACCACTCTTAGCATACATACTCCACGAAATGTTGGCATAGCATACACTTGGATCATCGTAACATGTACATGATCTAATGATAATATTTTCGCAATAGCGTCTATTGAGCGACCCTCTGCTCTACTTGTGACCAACCATCATTTTTTGGGCAGGCATTATTCGGACAGGCCGTCGTTTGCAAGCAACGCGCTCATGGCGTTGGCCACCGCACTATGTTGACTGGCGCCCAACATTGATCCCTCTTCAATACATTGCTGCAGTTGCGCATCAAGAAGGCGCCTACGATTTTCGGTTATCAATGTGTCTGAGATGTAGACAACAGAGACAAGTTACCTGAGTTGGTTCACCAGAATTCCGATACGGGGCCACGCTTTCAATTTGACGATGCTGCCACCCTTTCCAACCGTGAGACCACCCCCGATGTGATTGACGAACACAGGTCCGCCGAAGAGGAGCAATGCGTAAACCGGAACCTGATCCCCACTTAGCACGGCAGTCACCGAAAAACGATCAAGAAGTCAAAAAAATCACACCTGAGTAGCCCCGCGGATGAAAACCTTGCTAGTCATCTGCTTCTGGAAGTAGGCGAGGAACGGCGACTTCCACGTTGATTCTCCAAAGAGGACAGACGAAGGATGTAAAAAGACGCGACCATCTGTGAGATCGTAGATCTTGTACTCTTTTGCGGTATTTTCGCGCTGAACAGTGCCTGCTTGCACTTTGTCGAATTTGATGGCTGAACGCGGAAGATGCACTTGGCCAACGCGAGGCCACAAACCGCCGAGAATGACGGCTTTGACAATGTTCGTGTTTGTACTGTGTGCATTCAATTCCTGAGAACCCGCTGTGGCAGAACGCGTGATGAAACCGAGATCTGAAAGAGAAGAGAAGAAGTCGTGGCGTAATGAGGTGATCTCCCTGACAGCGGCGGCTGAGATAAAATTCTGCGCAATACTGATTATTTGTTGAGTTCCACCACAGCGAAAATCGTACCTCTTCACAGAAGTGTCCCAATGCTTTACGACTCTTGCCCTCAGACTGTAGGCGCATGCATTCGCGGTACGCATTGACATCCGCGAGTAGATCGCTTTTGTCTTCGCCAAAACGTAGTTTCGCCCTACGTATTCAGATGAGTCCCGGATTATGGACACCGAGAAGAAATTTTACCGATTGGCTTCGTCCCTGTTATTCATTGGACTGACGAATAAAGGTTTTGACGAGAGGCAAGCTACGACCGTAAGAATTGGGTCTATGCATTGGAAAATCGTGCCAAGAACAAGCATCTGCGAGGCATTGTCAATAAGTCACTCCGTCCATATTCAATATACTAACTTTCCCCAGTCGCAAGTCCACAGGGAGCAATGACTATACAAGAGTGCATCTGGGAGTCAAACAATGAACACAGGATACATAAAAATACGCACAATATGGCGCCCAAGAGCAGTTAAACGGCCATCTGCATCAATGGCTCCGAGCTCCTCGAGGACATTCCAGGCCTTATCCATTGCAGACACTTCAGGAGGGTCAATAGCCCGGTTCAGGAAATGCTGAAAGGAAGCTAGGTCTGCGTACTGCACCAATCACACAGAATCACTAACCTTCACATCCTCACTCTCGCGCATCACCTTCACGGTTAACGAAATGCTCTCCAACGGTGTTCGTAGTATTTCTGGTACTGGGAAACGGCCCATTTTTTCTTCTTGCTTTCGGGTGTAAAGCTTGTAGCAAACTCCTGGCTGCGTTCTACCAGCTCTACCCCTGCGCTGACGAGCTGCAGCGTGTGTGACCCATTTTTCTTTCAAGAGAGATAATCCGCTTTCTGGATCATAGCCTGTTTCTTTAACTTTTCCCGAGTCCACAACGTAGATGATGTCTTCAATAGTGATGGACGTCTTCGAAATGCTCAGCTATAGGAACTAGCTGATACAACGAACTGACCTCGGCAACATTTGTCGCGGCAATGATTTTCCATCGTTTTGCATTTGCGAAAACAGCAAGTTGCTCATCGTTTGACAAGTTCGCGTGTAAAGGTAGTATATCGGCCTTCCCGCCGAGCGTACCGCGAATTGCTTCAATGCAAGAACGAATTTCTTGAACTCCGGGAAGGAAAATCAAAATTCCACCTCGTTGCGACGTTGCGACGATGTGCTGAACAACAGCAGTGATCAGCTGAGAAAAAATGATGAGTTTGCTGGTCCAGTGTTGCAACGTCATGGAAACACAACCTGATAGTCAATCCTTTCCGCCCGCATAATATTTTGGATTGCAGATGTCGCCTCTTCGCCGAGGCCCCGGGAACTACAGTAATCCCGGAAGGCATGTTTCTCTTCTTCCGATTCCTTTCTATCTGGTTTGATTGATGCCGGTTTATAGGAAACTGACGAAATGTAGTCTTCGAGATACCTGTCATGATCCATTTTTTAAGTACCGTCGTAGTGTAGTGGGGCAGTCGAAAGAAAGATATTGCTCACAGATCTGTGATTGGGTGTGTAAAGCCTGGGATAGTCAACATCGGGGCGTTGTTGAAGTATTTCACAAATGTTTCGTGATTAATTGTTGCCGACATGAGCACCACCTTTAGTGTAGGGTGTTGTGCTAATATTTCCTTAAGTTCTAGAAGAAGAAAATCTCCATCGACAGAACGTTCGTGAACCTACGCACAGTCAGTCATGGGTTGGATTTTATGAAAGGTCGACATGCACCTCATCAACAACAATGTGTGTGACATCCTTTAGCTTGTCGCCAGAGCCTAGCCTTCGTAAAACAATTCCAGTAGTGCAAAAGAGCAACTTGGTCGCTTGGCTATGCTTGGTCTCTCCACGAATGGCATATCCAACAGAGCCGTCGTCTATGCGTTCGGATGAAACCCGCGCAGCAACAGATACGGCAGAAATTCTGCGAGGTTGGGTGACAATGATCGAAGCTTCAGCCCCGTGCCCCGACATTATTAAAGAATCTAGAATAAATTGTGGGACTTGGAATTGGAGCCTCTGAGCATCCATCGCACGGATAGACGTTGCCATGACTTACGTTGAGTGGTTTTGCCACACCCTGAAAATGGTCTCCTTTAACTAAGGACTGGAAACAAACAACAAGGCTCACCTGTTTCTCCGACCACGACAACTACTCGGCTGCGTTCGAGCAAGGTCAAAAACTTGTCCTTGGCAGCAAATGCAGGAAGGCGTCGACGAACGGATAGCATCGTCACATACGCCTGGGATTGGCACAATTGTTCAAAATCTGTCTTGACCTGTGCATTCGATCGACTGTCACCGCGATGCCGGACTTTGGGACGCGCCGTTCCGTTAAGACCAGTCCGTAAGGCAACGGTATGGATAATTGGTGATGAAGTGGGCGAAGGTATCAAGAATTTAAGCACTTCCGACACATCCGGCGAACCGTTGGACTGAGTACGTGCCCAGTGTTCCTCGAGAACCCGCATTGCTGCCATAAGAAAGCCTTCTCCTGGTTCGATAAACCCATCCTGTTTCATTTCTTGCAACAGCTGTGAGAGAAGATGAAGCCGCATGTACGGCGGAACAGACTTTGACGTGATATAAACAGGAGGATAGTTGTGAAAGGAGTGGTCAGAACAGGATGGCAGCATGACGTGTAGTTCCACAGGCGCGCTGAAAAGAGGCATTGATACATGGCTCGCGTCGACAAAATGAGCCCCGAGAGCCTCTACTTCATCTCCATTACTTCGTAAACCGTCCACGACATTAGCCAGTATTATATCGTCTGTATCGGCTTGGGCATCCACACCCTCACCTAGGAGGCGATGGTCCAAATATAGCCACCAGCAGGTCCATATTTTTTACCGAGTGTCTGTCAGCAGTACATTCTTTGACAGTATGTGCAGGAAAACCAGCCTCTTTGATAATTTTCTCCTCCACCCATCTCTTTTTCAAGTCATCAGAGCCAGAGTGACCGGAGACAATGAATGGATTAGATGAGTTACTTCCGGGAAAGAAGCGCTCGGGAAGGTCGCATTCTGGGAGATAAAGAACCAGATATTCTATGCACGCCTCCAGCGGGGACATTGAATTCAACAAATTACCCCCGAGAGGCGAAGGTTTAGATAGAAAGGCCAACGCATTGCGTATTTGATCGGACTTGAAACCTAAGTGACCGAGCTGCTGGGAAACGGCTGGTACTGCCTCCGCGGGCAATATAGATGGCACAAGGTCGTCACCAAAGTGCAGCGCATTTCCCTGCGACTTTCGTTAATAACAGGCGTCTATCATTGAAGGTTAATTACCTTCTTCACAACATCTTCTACCAAATCCCGCAACTCAGTGGTCATTCTCACCTCGGGGGCGTGAGCGAACTCCTTGGACGTTTGAGTCGCAGAGTCTTTTGAATTTCCTTGTTGTCTATGTTGGGCTGCTTTCGCTTGTCTCTCATCCACTGCTCTACGGGCGGCAAAAGGATCAGCATCATACATCCAATTCATGTGATCTGGAGCATTTCTATGTTCTGCTGCTAGTTCGGACCAGTAATCACGAGGCCCAGGTGGTAATACGCGATTGAGCTGAATTCCATTGCAGAACTGACGGGTTGCGAATGTTCAATCCCGCTGGTCATGGGAGGCATGACAAAAACACACTGACACGGTACAAAGCGTATGTGGCACCCCAATGACGCGCTTCTAGCGCAGTGGGTCTCAAATATGGTGGGTGAGGTTCAAATCGGACACTTTCTGTCTGCGATGTTTTTTTATCGAACCGAGTGATAATTACGACGAAAGACCAATCATTGCCATGTTTACGCTTGTGGATCTTGAGCCATGATAAAAAGCTTCATAAAATAGTCACACTCACCGTCTCGACGGTCGGCTTGTCCCAGCCATTCTTTTGACATCTGGTAATGGAGAAGTTAGCCCTGTAAATCTGCGGATCTTGTGGTATTGCAGCATGCGAATAGTCTCGATGTTCTCGAACAGCATTCATCATCGTCAAGCGCGCCAGAGTTCCTAGATCAAAGGCGAAAATAGCATGTACCTTTCATGAAGTAGACTCAGAGGATACTTGGATCCAGGCGGGAAGAGTGGTTTTTCTTGCTCCGCATCAGCTGACTGCGATGGCGAACCTGCGCCAGAGTTTTTATTTATCTTGGATGAATTTCCTGCATTCCCCGATTTAACAATGCCCTTGCGAGGAGGCATCAACTTCTTCGACTTCCTTGTGAGCGCCCGGGAGACTAATGATAGCCTATTAGCCACTGTCAGATATCGCGCAGGAAAAAAAGAAAAGCAATGACAATTATGTAAGCTCTACTACCCTGGAAGTTAACTTCGTTCCTCGTTCTCGTGCTCTCAACATAGCTCTCACCACGACTATGGCGGAGAATGACCTTTACAACCTTGAAGTACTCTCGCTAGTCGCGAAAATCACCCAGGAGATTGACAATTATACTGGTATTAACGATAAAACACTCGCTGAATTTGTCATCTCTCTTCACGACCAATCTGAATCACTTCCCGACTTCAAATCACGCCTCAGTAACGCTGGCGCTGAATTCCCCGACTCCTTCGTTGAGAACGTAGATCGCTTAGTCTTGAGCTTGCATCCCAAGCACAGGAAGTCCAGTCTAGTTACCAATGGCACCTTAAACGCCCAAACAGACGGAGACGCACTTGACCGTGAAAAGGACAAGCAGAAACGACTTTTCCCTGGGCTCTCTGTACCGGACAAAGAGATAAAGGAAGATGTGCTCATGAAGGAGGTGGACGATATGATGGCTCAGTTTGAAGGTGTCGCGAAGAAGGCAAGACCAGCAGATGAGGATGAGAGGTCCGCGAAGCGGCAGCGAAGAGACCAATCTCGGTCACGATCACCACGTCGTCGTAGTCCAAGCCCTGACAGGGGCCGTAATTACAGCGGAAGGAGGGATGACCGGAGGGGGAGAAACGGAGATGCAGGCAGGGCCCATTTGGATGAGCGGCCAGTATTGTTTAAAATCTACAATGGTCGAATATCAAGCCTCAAAGATTTCGGCGCATTTGTGCAGCTAGAGGGTATTGCGGGACGTATGGAAGGTGAGCGGCGCTTTCGGTCCTCAATACTGTTTTGCTGACATACTTCCAGGCATGGTGCATGTTTCCAATATTCAGCAAGGTGCACGTGCCAACTCTGCATCAGACCTCCTTAGCCGTGGACAACAGGTCAAGGTCAAGGTGATGAGCATTGCAGGCGCCCGTATTGGTCTATCTATGAAGGATGTAGACCAAGTTACGGGTCGCGATCTCACTCCTCACTTGCGAATAAGATCTGAAGCCGAGATGGAGGAAGAGCGACAGCGAGCGGCTCGCGCATCGTCTGGGGCCAATGCGGTGCCATTGCGCTCCAAGGATGAACCAATAACGACTCGATCCGCCAAACGTCTGACATCACCTGAACGATGGGAGATTAAGCAGCTTATCTCATCTGGTGTCATCGATGCTTCCGAGTATCCTGACCTTGACGAAGACTTCATCAATCCTGTTGCTCGAGCAGAGGTCGAGGAGGAGCTTGATGTCGAAATCAGGGAAGACGAACCACCATTCTTGGCTGGTCAGACAAAACGTACTCTTGATCTCAGTCCTGTGAAAATCATCAAAGCTCCTGATGGTTCCCTCAACAGAGCCGCCCTAGGGGGTGCGGCTTTGGCTAAAGAGCGCCGCGAGCTTCGACAACAAGAAGCGAACGAGCAAGCCGACTCCGAAGCTCGAGACTTCAGTGCGCCATGGCTCGATCCTATGGCGAAGGAGTCAGACAGAATGTTTGCTCAAGACCTTAGAGGTCATCTCAAGGATCGAAAAGCTGGTGAAGTACCTAAATGGAGGGAATCGACGTTCAACAAGGCTACAACATATGGTGAAATAACAAGTCGCAGTATACAGGAGCAGCGGAAGAGTCTGCCTATTTACAAGCTCAAAGACGCTCTGTTAAAGGCCATTGAAGAGGTGAATCCATTCTATTTGTGCAGTTCGAATAGTTTCTGACTCAACTTTTATAGCATCAAGTCCTCATTGTTGTCGGAGACACTGGCTCTGGCAAGACAACGCAAATGGTTCAATACCTCGCTGAGGCTGGCTTCGCTGATAAAGGACGCATTGGTTGTACACAGCCGCGTCGTGTGGCCGCTATGTCAGTCGCAAAGCGTGTCGCGGAAGAAGTAGGATGTCGCCTCGGTCAAGAAGTTGGCTATACGATCCGTTTCGAAGATTGTACGAGTCCGGAAACGAAGATCAAATACATGACGGATGGTATGCTGCAGCGTGAGTCGGTGATTGACCCGCTCTGCAGCCAGTACTCCGTGGTCATGCTTGATGAAGCTCATGAACGGACTATCCCAACCTGATGTCTTGTTTGGTCTTCTCAAAAGTACGTTTGTGCACCTTTGTTTGATCAGTATTATCTGATACCTTACTTGCAGAGGCTGTCAAGAAACGACCCGATCTCAAGCTAATTGTTACTTCGGCGACTCTGGACGCTGAGAAATTCTCGAAGTACTTCTTCGGGTGCCCAATTTTCACCATTCCCGGTCGCACATATCCCGTAGAGATCCTTTACACCAAAGAGCCAGAATCCGACTACCTGGATGCGTCATTAATTACCGTCATGCAAATCCACCTGTCCGAGCCCCCAGGTGACATCCTCCTCTTCTTGACGGGTCAGGAGGAGATTGACACGTCATGCGAAATTCTCTTTGAGCGTATGAAAGCACTGGGTCCAAAGGTGCCAGATCTTATCATCCTCCCCATCTATTCTGCCCTTCCCTCCGAAGTACAGTCTCGCGTCTTCGAACCTACTCCTCCTGGTGCCCGCAAAGTTGTTATCGCCACCAACGTTGCAGAAACTAGTTTGACTATTCCTGGGATTTACTATGTCATTGATCCCGGGTTCTCGAAGCAAAACGCATATGATCCGCGGCTAGGAATGGATTCATTGGTGGTCATGCCTATATCCCAGGCACAAGCACGGCAGCGCTCTGGTCGTGCTGGTCGCACAGGTCCAGGGAAGTGCTACCGTCTATACACAGAAGCTGCCTACCGGAACGAGATGTTGCCTTCATCTATCCCTGATATTCAGCGGACGAATCTTGCCCATACTATTCTCATACTCAAAGCAATGGGTATCAATGACCTCCTCAGTTTTGATTTCATGGACCCGCCGCCAGCGCAGACCATGTTAACTGCGTTGGAGTCACTGTACGCACTTTCGGCGTTGGATGACGAAGGTCTTTTGACTCGCTTGGGCCGTAAAATGGCCGACTTCCCAATGGAGCCGCCGCTTGCGAAAATGCTCATCGCCTCTGTAGAGCTTGGCTGCTCTGAAGAGATACTTTCCATTGTGGCCATGCTGTCCGTGCAAAGTGTCTTCTATCGCCCGAAGGAGAAACAAGGGCAAGCCGACTCCAAGAAGGCGAAGTTCCACCAGCCAGAGGGTGATCACCTCACCCTTCTGACGGTATACAATGGCTGGAAAACTGCGAACTTTTCGAATCCTTGGTGCTACGAGAACTTCATCCAGGCAAGAAGTATGCGCCGTGCGCAGGATATTCGCAAGCAGCTAGTGGGTATCATGGACAGGTAGGTGTAAATTCTCGACGTTAATTTCCTAACTCTAACATCATTCTCAGATACAAGCATGATATTCTTTCGGCAGGACGGGATTACAACCGTGTGCGGAAGGCAATATGTTCTGGTTTCTTCCGGAACGCAGCTAAGAAGGATCCTCAAGAAGGCTACAAGACACTTGTTGAAGGAACGCCCGTGTATATTCATCCCTCTTCCGCTCTCTTCAACCGCGCGCCTGAATGGCTAATTTATAACGAGTTGGTGTTGACCACTCGCGAGTACTGCCACAACGTTACTACTATAGAGCCAAAATGGCTCGTGGAGGTGGCACCTCAGTTCTTCAGAGTTGCCGACGCCAACAAGATCAGTAAGCGGAAGAGGCAGGAAAAGATCGAACCGTTGTACAACAAGGTATGTATTGCATCTATACAAGACATACATCCAAGGCTTACATGTTTATTAGTACGAGAAACCCGACGAATGGCGATTATCGAAAGTCAAACGGAGTGCACGCTCGGTATGTAGTCATTTAAAAGCAGTCCGCAATTACATGCTAATCCTGGTCATAGAGTCAAACATTTGGTTAAAACCTCATGTATCACTTGTTGGACTAGTTTATGAATTATTTGTAGTTGTAGAATATAATGTCGCTGTTACTAGCCTGGTGCATTTCGTTGCCTGATTGCACATTAGGTCACTTGAAGATAGCTGATGGGGGCGGCATGTTTCTAATTGCGGCACCCTTGCTGACCACCGAAGACATCGCGCAATGACTTTTAATATACTTGGTACCCGGATGATGATCCAGGAGATCCCACGGTCAATGAAAGTCTGGGAGACTAAGAACAGCAATTAGTATTTATGTGTGCAATTCGAAGATGCGAACACATACCAGTACATTTGCATTAACGAGAACACTAGCCCACAAATCGCATGGCATCAGCATCTACGTAGTACTTCGCAACCTCTCCCGCCTTGACCACCGGTGCCGTTGGATCGGGCACTAGCATGAATGATTGGAAGAAAACTCTTGGCTGCCCGTCGACAGATTTAGTTGGTGTCGATACTGGATTACCAGCAGGACCACGTCCATGAACGACGTTTCCGGAGACAGTAACAAGAAGTGAGGGGGGCTGAGAGCCTATGATGATAGCGCGTGTGAGTATTTCCATCACCATAAAGCATCACAAGAAACAGACCTGGTATGGGGTGACAATCGTAGGACTGAACCTCATGCCTAGTACTTGGCATATCTTGAATGAGTTTTTTCACACCCTCGGCACCCTGACATGGATTTCCGTTCCACGTCAAGGTCGATGAGGAGCGATAAAACTTGGGGAGGTCATCCACCCTTGTAGGGGAGTCATATGTGGTATAGTATAAACGCGTAAACGCATCCGCTGCCCTCGTAGCGATCTCGATGCTTGTCAAAGTAGAAATCAGGATACCGTTAATACAAAGTGCGATAATTACACTTACTCATTGCGAGTGAAAGTTGTAGTTGTGGTCATAGTTCAAGACAAAGATCACTGGCCGGCACCGTGCTGAGTTGGCTAAGTCTGGTGGCACGTGATACACGCTGCCATGTAATAACCTAAAGCGGCTACATATCAATATGGAACCGTCGGACTCTCCGGGCATTGGATGCGGCGTGTAGTAGCGTGTAGTAAGTACTACCGCATTGCCAGGTATCATTAATACACCCTAGCAGCCTTTAAATATGCGGCTGTCCAGGGTCGCAACTCGCTCGCTGCGCTTGCCACATACCACCACCATGGCAGAACAAATTCGAGTCGTTAGTCTCAACTGCTGGTATGTTACCTCCGAGTCTGCGACTTGCGCGCTTAGGTTGATCCTTGAGTAACATCACGCAGGGGCTTGAAATATGTTTCGAAAGATCGGCACGAACGAGTTGCTGCAATAGCTAGTGCGCTCGCTCGCTCAGACTACGACATCATCGCACTCCAAGAAATCTGGGTCGAGGCAGACTATAATCAAATTCGGCAGAATGTCGTCTCTCGCTTGCCCTACACAAAGCTGTTCCATAGGTATGTCATTTCTTATGTGCTGAGTACATGGCTCATACTATCTCAGCGGTGCTCTTGGTGCCGGACTTGCTATCCTCACGAAATGGCCCATCATTGCCACCAGCATGACACCATACTCACTTGTTGGCGAACCCACAGATGCCTTCGGAGGAGACTGGTTTGTAGGAAAAGGAGTTGGGAGCGTAACGATTATGCACCCTGTTCTGGGAGAAGTCCAGCTTTTTGTCACGCATGTAAGTCTGTTGACCCACTTGCTGTCTTATGGTATTGACAGTACATCCAAGTTCTGTGCCACGGGCGGAGAATCAGGTCCTGAGTACAACAGGACGTACCGCCTTGTAAATGCTTGGGAGTTTGCGAAAGCCACACGCCAAGCCGCTGAACTGGGGCGGTATGTCATCGCCGTGAGCTCTGTAACCCTCCATCATCTTTTCGAACGTTGCTGACACATAAATAGATGGGTGATTTTAATAGCATTCCAACGAGCCTCCCAATGAATGTCATCCTGAACCATGCCGGACTGGTTGACTCGTGGGCAACTTCACATGCACACATACCCCCGCCCTCTGGGATGTTATCCCCCATAGAGGGTATTGTCAAATACGGAATCACTGCCGATTCGCCTCTTAATTCTTACCGTGACTCTGAGCCCTCTTCCGACCCGATTGTTCGCAGATATCAAGGGAAACGTCTTGATTATATCTTATTCCGGCATCCCAGCCCCCACACAACCAATGATTCTCTTCCCCGATTGGCGTGCCGGGATAGCAAGGTTGTCTTCACTGATTCCATTCCCGGAAACTCATGCTCCTACTCCGATCACTTTGGTGTTGAGGCGACACTGGCCATTGGCGCGCATGCGGAAACCTATACCGATAACCATGATGATATAGCGTCACTGAAGGACACCTCAACAATGTGGTCCGACTCCCCCTCTGAACTCTCCTCGAATGTCGTAACCGAGGTGATGAGCGCCTTGAACACATCCTACAGGATGTCTCAAGATCGTTCTCGCAAGGAATTGACTATCTTTGGATCCAGCATCTTGGTGCTGATTGCTTTCATTATTGGATCTGCATGGGTTGTTATTCCTTGGTTCAACCCAGTTTTCGTGCTTCTTATCATTTTTGTATCGTGGCTGGCTACGACTAAGCTTTACGAAGGCTTCATATTCGGGAACTGGGAGCGGAAAGCTTTACAGAATGTTATAGAAGAGCTTGAGCTTTATAAGAACGTCCTGTCGTCACAAGCACCGCCAAACTGGTAGAGAATACAGTATCATTATATGGACAACCGTACGTAGAGGATAGAATGGACTATTTGCTACGTATATATTTATGCGAATTAAACAGTAAACCGATATTGCCCATGTAAGGCGGTACTATACAAGGTAGGCAGTTGAGGCAACGGATGTCATAGCGGCCCAAGGTGTCGCGAAAGCAGGAATGTTGGAGAGACTGATGCTTGAATATGAGGGTTCGGAGGGAGACGAAGGACGAGTCGGAGTGGGTGATAATGTGAATTTTTTGCGATGAGTAGGCCAATCCTCTAGATATTGGGATGCGACTGATCTCTCTGGGAAAACAGAAAGAGCAGACTGCATCCGGCAAAGAGTTGGGGATGACATCGTATGCCGAACAACTCGAGATGGATCGGCGACAGTCACACAAGGCGTAGTGGGTTCTAATTCGCTACCGCTGGAATTAGAGGTTGGCACCAAATCCAGCCCCCAGCTTGGAGGCACTGCTGGGCTCAATCGTGCTTCGTAACTCGAATCAACAATTTCTCGAGCCATCTGTTCTTGAACTTCTTGCCATCCCGAGTTAGTCTCCACACCATCGCCACGTACAACACGGACGTTATCGTTATCCGTATCGTTCTCAAGGCAAAACTCGGTGACATTGTCCAAAACCTGAGGCAGTTGGCTTTGGATGTGAGGCAACTTGTGTCGCACGAATTCGCGACAAGAGATGAATGCAGTTGTTGCAAGATTCAAGAAAGGAAATGCCTGGAAAACATGAATCTTGAAAAAGTAATGATTGGTAGAACGACTGAGATACTGGGCTTGAACTCACAGCATCCTCATAGGTCTCCAACTGAACCTGGACACCGGCCAGTGAGGCTTTGTGTGAGAGAAGTACGATTTCATCATGCAGAACCTCCGCATCGCCACATTGAATAAGCATGGGCGGTAGTCCATCGAGATTGCCAAACAGTGGGCTGGCGTATGGGTGGGTAACGTACTGCTCGAGTCCATCGCCTAGATACATTACAACGGGGTGCAGGTGACCGGTTGGACCGGGCGTAGGAATGATATCGTAGGCGGCGTTAGTATCCCACGATTCGCAGCTCAATGTCAAATCTGTCATCATGTTTTAGATTACCTGCAGAGAAAGTGCATCAATCGTCACATACCAACCCAAGGGGAGAATAATAGAGCGCCGCCCGGAAGAGTGTACCCATTGTCTCGTAGATAAAGCAGGAGTGCGAGGCCTAGCGCGCCGCCCGCACTGTCACCCGCTACAACTAAATTTTCTGGCGGCACTCGCAAGTCATCTGTCAGGCGGAAGTAGGTGCTAACAACGTCGTGTAGCTGGCCAGGAAAAACTGTTTCCGGAGCAAGCCGATAATCGACGGCTTGGATTATGTGAGGCAAGGATTTGGCGTAAGCTGTAATTAAGAAACTCACCAAATACACGTGCGTTGGTATATTTTGACAGCGGTATGGTCAGCATCCTTTGCGCTGCTGCGCTAGAAGAGTAATATGCTCCTGAAGGTGACATCAGACGCCGCATTGCACAGAGCGCCCCGCAAACTCACCGCCGTGAATGTAGAGGATGACTCGAGATTGTCCTTTTCGAAGATCGTAATCAATTTTCGCCTGGTCAACGAGGTTGGCCCTTTCGCCTGCTTGGCGAGTGGACTTGTAATCTGATTGCAAAGATTGCCAGAGTCTCTTCCCAATTATCCACTCCCCAGAAAGTTCACGTTTTTCGTCTTCCATTGCATCCGAAGTCTCTAGTATACCACGGAGGTTGCGTTTACGCACACGGAAGGTCACTGGGGTGACTAAAGCGTCTGAGGGCAAGGGAACTAGCCCCCCGATACCCATTGCCTTGCGAACCATAGTCTAGGGCCGTTGTCATTGCTAAGGTTGCGAACGAAACAAATGGAACTCACGATATCTGCCAGTGCAGAATGCCTCGAAACATCTCGCATAATACTCGTAAGGATAGTCATCTGAATACCCCATGATTTCCTGCGTGGGCCCCAAACATGATGAGATATGACATCAAGAGCGAGGGATGATACTGAATGCATAATGTCAAGGTCCAGGGTGCGATAAATCATTGGTAGAACTTACCTTTATTTAATGCGAAGACAGGGTATTTCCATGCGTCCCAAACTTTCATAGTGAAGCCATTCGTTACTTTGAGGTTCAGGTCAATGCGAGAAGACGCTGGGAAGACGCCGGGGGAGTCATAATCCCGTAGAAGAGTTACAATCGATGGTTTATTGGTCACCACTGGGGAACTGGCATTGGCGCCGTGATATAAAAGTCGTGATGAATCCCGAAACATCTTCAGCGGGCAACGCTATATAACTTTAGACGCTGGACAAACAAATGAAAGAGTTAATGTTACGTACCTTGCGAAGCGTGGCACATTTTATATGAAAACCAAATAGCCGTCAATTAAATGACGCAAAAGCACGTGATAAAAAATCGAAGAGGGTACACAGAAACTTAAAAAAGATCAGAATGACATCACAATGCAAAAACAAGCACCCAAACCCAAAGGAAGAAGGTTGGAAGTTGGAACTATCACGTCAATTTATGTGATATGCGACCCAAGTCTACGAGACTCACATTTAGGCTGAACCGGATGTATTTGTTTGTCTAAGGTCTGCCTAGGGGAGATGAGGAGGGACCCACCACGATTCACGAAACACTGGAACGTCTAGTATGTACAGAATCGAATATCGCAGTAAACCGCATCCTTGCAGACGAACGAGTACAAAACTTACCCTCAACAAGGTAAATTTCGTCCAATTATAACAAATCAATTCTCCTTAAGGCGGAGCAAGGTTTAAGTCGGCAACGCCGACCCCTAGTCAGAGTATGTCCGAGGGCATGATGATCCGAATCGGTACGTGACGAACACATGCTGACAATCACACTTTGGAAAGCGCCGATTCCGTCGGCTTTGCTTGACAGAAAGCTAAGGTAATATTCCTTTGGTAATGCCAACGCAAGCGGTTCGAGGAGTTTAAGGACATGACGTACCAAACAAATCATGTAGACTGAAAAACCTGGGGAGACCTTGCAGCTTACTGCAAGGTAGTTGACAACCGCAAAAATAAGATTGGTATGCATATGTAGTATCCTATATCTTCAATAGTCATCGCCTCGACTGATAACCTCTTTAACGGTGGGTCGAAGAAGAATTGTATGCTCCTATTCGCGACGTCAAGTGACCGTATTCGAGGAAAGGAATTTTAAAGGCTTACGAATTGCGCGGTCATGGAGCCTTTAGCATCGCAGAGCGGTGGGTAGTCTTGAACGATTCCTTGTTGCACTAGATGGTTAAGCTAAAGTTGGAGCAAATTAATCAAATGATGGATTGTCTAGCAAGTCATGCAACTAACCGCCAGCAGATATTTGCTTTCACCAACGCGATCCAAGTACCGTCGGCAAAATGGAAGAGTTCCGAAGTTATTGCCGATTGACTTGAGCAGTGACTTGGCAGAGGTGAGTCTTGCAACGTATGAATGTTAATGCTTGTCGGAATGCAGGAATAGGAGAAACTGACCTGAGGGGGACGCGGGGAGCGTCAATGATTTTTGCGTAATGCGAGCACTCGCCCTTTTAACAGGATCAGCCTCTGACGAAATCATCCGCAAACCAAGCCTACGCTCTCAACTACACGACCACGACCTGTCGAGCCAAACGTTTCAATCGCGAAATACTCGCCCTCCTCCATTTTCGTTGGATCATCGTTCTTCACGAGTTGAACCGATTTCCCGCCGTGTATCTGGTAAAGTCCTATAGAATGCCCGCTAAGGTTTTGTATCGACTTGACTGGAAACGTGTCAAAGGAGTCCGAAATACTAGATGAAAGATAATACCCGGATATATTTTTCCATCGACCTCAACTTCGTATGACTCCATAGTCTCTTGGATGGCGCCTCCGATTTCGCCCAAGCGCACATCAATACCGGATTCCTAATATACACCTTTCCTGTGAACTGGAGTCGAACATGTGAAGCTGGACTGGGCTCACCCTGATTCCAGTATCAGTGGCAGCCTTTACTGCTTCAATAAGCCTGTCATAAGTAGGCTCAAAATTGAGCGTGAAAGCGGAATCAACTATGCGTCCTTTCACGTGCACTCCTATATCAATCTTTAAAACATCACCACTTTGAAGAACTGATCATCCGTAAGCAGCGAATTCTATCCAGTTAACGCATACGCACTGTTGGTGTCCCCGGCGTTTGGTGTGTAATGAGCAGCGCAATGATTCAAGCTGAGACCAGTGGGAAAACCAATTCCAGATTCCAGTCCATTTTCCTCGACCAGAGCACGGCTACCATCTTCAATGAAGTTTGCAATTTCGGTCATGGTCATCCCGGGGCGTATGTGTTTCCGCGCGCTTTGGCGAACCTGTCGGTGGACTTCTGCGGCACGACGGATGGTCTGGTACGTGATCTCTGGGTCTTCCATCGCCATTCTTTCGTCGTAGCGCTTCTCTTCAGATGTCGTCCTCCATGCGTTGCTGTAAACAAGAAGTTGTCAATCCCATTAGGGTATGAAATAATCGCAATACGCACTCATCCTTGTAGGGCTGTATCTCTCCCTCTGGATAGACACCATTCGTGAATATCTTCGACAGACCAACTCGTGGGGGATCTGACTGTTGCACCTTTTTCTTCTTAGACTTCTTCTTTTTCTTCTTTTTCTTGGTCTCTTCTGAATAACATATGACGACGGTCTCAAAGTTAATCTTTGGCTGGCTCACCTCCGGCGCCCGGTGTATCTTCTACAACATCATCCTCTTCCACGTCGTCCTCTTCGTGATCTTGCGGCACGATTTCTTTCTGCTCGACTTGTTTCTCGTCCTTGGATATCATTGAAGTGTTGGATAGTCTTAAACGATTCCTTGTTGCATGGGAGAACAAATCTAAAGTTATCTAAGACTCAGAGCTACATACATAGCCTCATGTGAGGGGGTCAGAAGCCATGACAGGACATATAGAGGGGTCATTCTGTTGAACGGAACCGGGACTTGGCCATGGTGGAGTTCAGTCCGACAATAGTGGAATTGTGGAGAAAAAATAAGAGTGAGATGCCTACAATGAGACTACTATACACAAATATCGATACCGACAAGGAATCATGCTCCCATACAGACAAGGCTAATTATGCTCCGAAACCATAAAGTGTGCGCCCCGAGCGCTTCAAAGCATAGACAACATCAAGGGCGGTAACAGTTTTCCTGTGTTCGCCAACAGCTTAGCGGGAAGTGATACAAACATGGGACAAAAGAAAGGCTCACCGTTTAGCATGCTCTGTGTATGTAACAGAGTCACGAATGACATTCTCAAGGAAGATCTTGAGTACACCTCGCGTCTCTTCGTAAATAAGACCGGAGATACGCTTGACACCTCCACGACGTGCCAGGCGTCGAATAGCCTGCGGATGAAGAGTGAGTTCAAGTGATATGATGCACGCAATTGGGTGGACATACGGGCTTCGTGATACCCTGGATGTTGTCACGCAGGATCTTCCGGTGGCGCTTAGCACCGCCCTTGCCGAGTCCCTACAGAAAGATAGTGAGCTCTGCGGGTCAGACTCGATTCAAAGATGCGCACCTTGCCACCTTTTCCACGACCAGACATGTTTGAGGGTTGTAATGTGGGTTGACAGAAGGCCTTAAGGAATGAGAAGCCTGACTTCGAGGTTTGCGAGTGATGATACGCGTGGTGGTGGTAAGGAAGAAAGGGTTGTTTGTTTCCGTGCACGCGTTTCGCGTTTGTTTAATGGCCTATCACACATCACGTGATGCCATTTTTCACACTTCATTTCATTTCATCAGATTCACGATCTACAGAGTACAGACTACTTCTACTACAAATCTACTGAACAATGAGCATCATGTTGGCGGGTGGTCAAAGTGTAGCGGAGTTTCTCTCATCAGTATTACCAGTATCTGGTAATAGTCATCCGGAGGACGAGGGGTTTCAACGACCCTTGGTGACCCTCACATTCGCTCAATCTCTGGACGGGAAGATAGCAGGCAGGGGAGGCAAACAGCTTATTCTCAGCGGCAGAGAAAGCATGCTCATGACCCATTGGTATGATATAGATTTTAAAGCTCAGAGATTAATCCATCCCTTACTATTCCTAAGGCAGGATGCGCACCAAGCACGATGCAATTCTGGTTGGCATCGGCACTGCGCTAAATGACGACCCCCAGCTAAATAGTATGTCCCAACTCTCGTCTGCCCATGTGACTAATGTAGATACAACAAGGTCGTCATATCCCCGAGGATGAACGGCCAAGCCATCTGCCTCGTCCCGTGGTACTCGACGCGAATCTGCGCCTTGGACCAGACTGCAAGTTGCTCAAAAATTATCGGGAAAGAAAAGGTCGCCGTCCATGGGTAATTTGCGATGCTAATTTGAGCCTGGAAAGAAAATCTATCCTCGAGAATGCTGGAGCGAGGGTAATAAGGCGTGCCCTCAGTGGACGGTGGGTCACGTTCTCCCATGTTGCGCAGGTCAAATGAATATCTTCAGGATTTATCATGATCCCGGACCTCTTGAAGGTTCTTTACAACTTTGGAATCAAGACCCTCATGGTCGAAGGAGGTGCGACCATCATCGGCTCTTTCCTAGCGGAATCTGCACGCCCCAAGCCTAATGCCATTATTGACACACTCATCATCACAATTGCTCCGACGTTGATTGGTGATGATGGTGTCAGTTACGGGGAGGGACTCTCAACTGCGCAGGTATGATCAAGTATACATGTACGATCATGGGTTTTCATTTCAGGACCTAGGTTCCCTCCTTGAAGCACATCCGAACAGAGGTTATGGGGCGAGATGTGGTTATTGTCAGTGCACTGGAGTGAATGTCTTTGGAGTGAGCGAATTAGCTCCGAACATGAATAAAATGATATAATTAATATTGCTGGGTATAACAGTTGCAGTGCGTGATATGAATCGGCGCAAATATTCAATGCTAATGCCACACAAAGGATATTAAGATGGGAGGCTATTTCTGCAAAAAGGCGGTATTGTCTTGTGCGTGGTCACACTTGGTAGCAATGCGGGTCGCAGCTTCAATCGCTCTCTCGACAAGAGCGCGGGAAGGAGAAGTCGGAGGAGTAATCCGATATGTTGCCCCCATGCATCAGTCATATCTATATAAGTATGTTGGCGCTACAGCCCGGGTTAATTTCAGTCAGAAAACACACAGGCGCAGCTATCACATCACAATAGGTGTCGGGGACTGGCGCGGCCGAACGCCGTTACAATTGACATATGTCATGGCAAATATTCTAGAGTCCAGGACGAACTGAAAAAGTTTGAATGAGTTATGCACCGTGCACCAGGAACGCTTCTGCATACAAATACACATTTATACTGAAGAGATGTCAGCGACAATCATCCCCTTCGGAGCCAGGTACGAGTGCCAAGTTGCCCGTCGTTAGCGATCAATCAATTCAATATAGTATAATGTTACGAGTAGTACTTATTACTGTACCAACACCCGAGACCGTCAGGTTGATAGTTATCCGGTGAGGATACTTATGTAGATGACTTCGGTAGTGAGCAGGTGCTCCTCCGAGTCAATTAGTTGTACCCGGAACATTGGCCAGGCTGGAGAGAGATTTTTGAAATGCTGAGGTTTGCTGGGGTGCTTCTGTGAGGCATTCAAGATGAAGAGGAAATATTTACAACATCATTGGTAATCCGGTACAAATACATTGCTTTTCACTTCACTACAGCCCTCAGTTCGAGTTATGAATGTGATTGATTACTATTGTTCCTCCCACCGCGAGTGGCGTAACCTGGCAGTACTCCCGAATTTGACGAGAGCTTCTAGACGTTCCAAATATGTCTGCGATGGCGCTTCCTTCTGCTGCGAGACAAGACCACGTAGTATGTTCGCAACGTCGGAGGAGTCGTGCAAGAATGAAAATGTAGTGTCGCTCACTCCAGAAGCGTAGATTCGCAAACACTTGTCCGTTTTGGCGCGCTTCGGCGTCTTCGTCGGATACGAAACCCCAACTTTGGGGTCCACATTGAGGTCGAGAAGGAGAGCGATGTATGGAAGATCTGATAAGCATTGGATCGAGTCATGTGTGCGTGTGATGACTCCCAAGCCCAGCTCGTTGGAATGCTTCCCCGCTTTGTCTGAAACAAACATCTGCGATACGCGATTGACATCGGGGCCAAGGGAGGGATCATCGAAATAAATCGGAATCATTTTATCGACGAGGGGCTGCAGATGGCAGCATTGCACCGCACTCGTACGATGCCAGTGTCGCAAAGTCCACTCTGCCGCACTGCATCTAGCGCTGTACAGCGGGGACTTAGAAATAATATCGCTTGTCTCTGCCTGGAAGCTTACCTTGACGACCCGACGTCGGTTTCTTGGGAAACTTCCGGTGAGATAAATTCAGTCATCGGTACCCAATGCGAGAAATTGATGTAGGCATGTTTAAAAGCTGTCTTGGCCTCCTCAACCGTCGACCAGAAGTCCTCGCCAAAAAGGTATTGCAGGAAACGGATTACGGAGACCTTCCGGCAGTCCATCAGTTCCGCGTCCCAACTTCCTTCGACGTTATAATGAAGATCCCAGATGTATGGGGGTCTGTCTTTGGAGAGATACTTGCGAACACACATGTCCTTGGCGAGGAGCAGCAAAAGTCTGCTGGTCAACTCTCCGCTCTGTCCTAATTCGACCATCCCACCATCAACCTTTTTCTTCAAAACTCGCAAAGCACCCGTCAGACAGGTGGGTGATTTATGAAGTAGAATTGCTGCAACACAAGACAAAAGGGGCTCCGATGGATAACCGGTGAAGGTCCACGCCCTATCTTCGGTCGTCGAGAAGCATATGCGCAGGTGACTGGCCACTCCTTTTTCGAGATAAGAGACGGCATCGGGGTGACCAAAGCAAATGTCGAGACCGAATCTCTGAGACAGCACGGCGAGGGCCTGGTTCGTGTCTGTCAAGATCAAACTCCTTAGATTTGCAGAGCTTCTGGGCAGCCAGCATCATGATCTCAGCGATAGATTGTTTTCCCACCAGAGACTTCCACCTGTTCATGGCTGGTCAATGAAAGTGAACACGAGCACACAAAAAGAGTACACACAGTGGACGACCGAATCCAACGATATGATGGAACTTTGCAACATCATTAGCCGATATGTCAGACAGAGGGTCTGCATTCTGGTCCCAACCAAGACGAGTATAAGGCGGGTATAAAAGTTCGCCAGTGACCGCTATTTGGAGGGAATTGTCTACAAGATTGCGTGAAGGCTAGACACAGGCAATGTAGAACAGGTACTTACGGATCACCTGAGGTGCCGAAAAATCTGCTACTTGTGAAGTCGTGGATGCAAAAACAACCCAGACTGATTCGTCCTTGTCGCGGCAGTAGGATTCGATTGTCCTGCAAAGAATGTGTGATGGACGAAAACCCTTGCTACTCATTTTGCTCAGAGGGTGGGCTTCGTCGAACCCAATGACGAGTTTCGGGCCGTCGTCACCCCAGGTAAAGATTTGTGGTAGGGTTGTCAGCATCTCCTCATAAGCTTCGATAACGAATGATTTGCCTTCCAATTTTGGTGTCTTGATCTTGACATCTGTTCACGCACACCGCGCGGTGTCAGTCAAACTAGTTGCTCTATGTAACGGAGAGCATTTACCTGTCTCCATTCTGTCGGAGGTCTCCTCAACTGTTGGCGCAGCACGGTTGGCATTGGTGTTCTCTTTTGGCGCTGGTAGTTTGATCTTGTTAAGGAACTGTCATAAACTTCAGCCTCAGTTCTTCTGTCGAGCGACCACAATCGCCCATGCTCACCTCTTGATATCGAGATCGAACTTTCTCGAAGAACCCGGTACGAAATTTTGAGCGCATATCACACATCTGGTCATTCCAAGTCTTGATTGCTTCATCAGGGCTACCAGAGCCCGACCGAGGTAGCCGGGCTGTTAACAGATCATCCTGGAGCGTCTTGAATATCGCTCCAAATAGAGCACAACAACGGGCGGTGTACTCGGCTTGAGAGCAATCCATATCTTCCGTCAAGATACGGGCAGGAACTGAGTCTCGTTTAGGGAAGCCAGTACTATCACTTGGTTCGCGAAGGTTCATGTACAGCACAAGAACACCCTTGTTCCGGAGCTAATTCCATACTGTCAGCCACCTGATAAGAGAATACACTTTATAGGGCCACCTGACCTCGGTCATTAGTCTCGACTTCCCTGTGCCAGAACTTTGCACGATCGAGCAGAACTTGGCATAGTAAGGCCTCGTGAAGCCACCTCCCCTGAACTTGTCGTTATTGTTTTTTAGGTACTCGTAGAAACCGTCCACCGCGTTCCCGACGTAGGGTCTGACGAATGAATTGTAAAGGAAGTCTGGCCGGTCCTCGTCTGGGATATGACTGATGTTAGATAGAATTGTAAATGCCCAAGGTAAAAGCCCCTGACCTTGTACGAATGTGGGGGGATCGACAGATTCCGATTTGTGAAACATTTCTGCGTTGCCAGTAGCTGTCAACACACAGACATCGATATCACCAGCAAAGACACTCACTTAGTTCAGCGATGTGAGTGAAAGAGCGAGTCTGGCAGGCGTCGCGGATCATGTCCCTCAGCCTCGGGTGATGCTGTAATGTTTCCTTGTCCGTCATGTCAATATCAAGGACATTCTTCAAGTTCTCGCGTTCGAGCAAGCTGTTGACCTGAACAACAATCGACATGAGAATCGGGACATATATCGCTACGTCCACCGCGGTGGGATCGGAGACGCGAATGTGGTCCACTTGGGGACCAACTGCTCGGAGTATGGCTTGGTCCAGCTCATCACGGTGTTTCGATGTGAGCGGTAGGCGTGTCATAAGAAGATCCTGCGATCCTGAATCTGACATGGTGACGAGAGTCCTATTGGTGTCGATCGATGTATATCTGTGTATGATGGACTCGATCCAAGAGGCGCAACGTCTGCTTTTATAGTCCGCGCTGGCTTGCGCCACAGAAGCTTGATCAAGCCACAGGGGTTTATTCACAAAAGTACAATAGACGCACGGTCACAGTGGATAACTTGCCGTGGGCAAAATAATCAAGAATAGAATATACCGGAGTTTGAAAGGAATTGGCAATTACCAATAACCCCTGACTCCCACGTTAGTTGGGAGAAGGGCTTTGTGGTGGGTCATCTCTTGTCCGTTATAACTTATGCGTAGGTATCATTCCTTTTAAGCTGCCTTTAAATATCCCTGTGTTACATTAATCCTAGTCTGCTGAGTCTTCTTCAACGTTCGAGACGATGAGAAGTGATAAAAGTATGTGTTAGACCGTTGACAATCCCTCAAGACATATGTATGAGATGGAGTAACTAATAAGTCTTGTATTTCTCTGAGAGCCAACACCACCTAGGCGTCAGAGATCGGAGTCGGGGCGTAAGCACCGTTACGATAATTAATATTGCTGGGTATAAAAGTTGCAGTGCGTGATATGAATCGGCGCAAATATTCAATGCTAATGCCACAAAGATATTAAGACGGGAGACTAGCCATTCTATTTCTGCAAAAAGGCGATATTGTCTTGTGCGCGGTCGCATCTGATAGCAATGCGGGTCGCAGCTTCAAGCGCTCTCTCAACAAGAGCACGGGAAGGAGAAGTGGGAGGAGTACTCTCCAAGAGGTCTATCATCACAAAGATCAAAACCAGAAGTCATAGAACGAGATCAGAGCATACCTCGGTACAACAAAACATATCTCATGACTCGCTGTGTTGGTTGAATTGCAAGATCCCGCACACTTTGTCTCCGAATCGGATGCTCTCCCTTTGATTCTTTTGCACGACCGTCCACCGAGTTGACCCTAGGACTTCGTTCTGTGTGGGAGTCAGTGCTGCCGTCATCAGACACCTTCCAATACTGTTCAACGGTCCGTTGTCTATCTCTAATCCTACTCCCTGCCTCATTCATTAAAGTTAGAAGAGGGGGTAGACTGGCGGGAGGAGAGTTTCCACTTGATTTCTCCGCCACAGGGGTGAGAGGACTTGTGGCGGAGAGCAGGAGAGACTTAGGCCGACGCCATTTCCCTCTTATACTAGCTGACTCCACTTCGTTGTTGGGGCTATCAGTAAAGAAGTTGCCTGCCACGCGGCACCACGAAACCATAGCAGTTTCAATGTCATCTTCGTAAGCCATGAAGGCGGTGGATAGGCCCCAAGCGGAGGGGTCATCAAGGAAGGCCTTCAACAACACTTCTGATGCTCGTACGAGGTCAGGAAGGTATGTCAACAACAGCGGAGGTGGTTGGCTTGTTGTCTGAATATATATCACCTCAGTCATGATATTCCCTCGAGACGTCATGCTGGCGACAAACCTGTCCTGTCAGGAGCATCTTAAGGGCTTCTTGGTATTTTCTCTCCGTCCGGACGATTTCTCGGATGCAAAACAATGCCTTTCTTGCAGTACTCCAGAGAGCAGCGTCGTCGGGGTCCAACTCGGCATCATCCAGAATCACGGGTAAGGGCGTCACGGGCTCGGACTCCTCTGATTGGCATGGCGAACTGGGATGACTGGCGAAGCGGTCTCCAAGCTGAAATTCCAAGTGGCTAAATGCTTGCTCGGAAAGTGATATACTGGCGAGATCATGACTAGTAGTCCTCGAGACAGGGAGTGATCTATGCTTGTCGTTGCGGGTGCTCCGTTTCCGTATGATTTCGAGCCGTTTTACCACGGCTTCATCTGATAGGTTTTCGTCCACTGCCATGGAAATATCGATCCCCTCGTGAGTCGGAACAGCGTTGGATTTGGTATAATGGGAAGGGACAAAAGACGTGGACACAGAAGTGTCCATCATTGGAGATGTACCAATCCACGCCAAAGACGCGAGTGCTTCGGTGCTAGGACTGGCCTTTTGGATAGTTGATGATGACGGGGCAATGGATGCACTGCTGTGGTGGCTTCTCCGCTTGGGTGATAACTCAAAGTTTGTTCGCCGATCGTGCCATGGCTGATGTATTGGCTAGACAAGCAGCAAATTAACGGACGTGCCACAGCGCACTAGGTGCTGAGACTCACTATGTCTAGCCGGAGTGGCGAGGGAGGCCTAACGAGTGGCAGAAGACCTTGGTTGCGGACGTCCTTATTGGAGTTCGATTCTTGGTTGGATAATACAGGAGTACGAGTCTCCTCCGAGGCAATGTGGTACGACGAATGGGATGAACCCGAGACATGAGATAGCGCTGTTGAGCGTGGCTTGATCAACTTTGACCTTTTTGGAAGCGGAAGCTCTGATCTGATATGACCATCCTCTTGGATACGAGTCTCCTCCGAGAGAATGTAGCATGATGAATGGGATGAACTTGAGACATGAGATAGTGCTGCTGAGTGTCGCTTGATCAACTTTGACCTTAGCTCTGATCTAATTTGGCCATCCTCTTGTCGCGGCAACAACGGCGCGACGATACCGGCGGAATGGTGCTTTATAGGGTCGACGATCATGGTGGGCGAACTTTGGGAGGAATGGACTGAAGTAGTTGGATGACGAACATTAGGATGGTCATTAATATCGATTTGCAATGAAGACGAAGGATGGTGATAGTTTGGAGATTGCGCCATTACTTGGGCATGACGAAATCGTGGAGAACTACTCGGTGCAGGCGTGTTTGCCCGAGTCCATGACGGACGTAAAGATTCAGATGGGAACGATGACGGAAGTGGTTGTGAATGCGATCTTGCATGAGCTGCGTGAGGATTCGGAAGGCTTGGCATCTTTAGCGTTGGCTGGTTGATGACCGAATGTTGTGGCAATCCCAATTGCTTATGATACGTGTGGGGTTCGCCGGTCAATCGACTAATAGTGGGTGAAATTGGCGAGGGGGGCATGTTTTGAATATGGCGATATGCAGCACCTAGCCTCCCCTCAAGATCTCCACTTGTGCTTGGAGAACATGGTCCAGGGTAGGCGGCAGGCAATACTGCTTGACCAGAAAAAGTGCTGATATTAGCACTTGGAGTAGTACATCCCGTCTGAGCGCTCCAGCTGGAAGCATAACTGTTCCCTCCATGGCTAGATGAATCTTGTGGATGTGACACCCAAGACTCCTCTGTTGGTGAGGATTGCACGCTCTCGCTGTGAGCGACATGTGAATCGGATGTTTTGCGCGGCTCGTCTTCGTGGAAGTGGTCCTGAAACACTGGGACAATGACGGGACCACGAGTTACATTGGAGATTTTGCTGTCAGAGTGGTTTCGTGGGTTTTCGTGAGGGACCTGATCCTGCGCAGACCTTCGGAAAGGGGATCGCAGTTTCGGCCAGAATCTCTTCTCGCCTGACATGCTGCATGAGTGCAGGAGCTAGCTGCTCTTGAGTTGCGGTTCCCCGGACGCAGCTGCAGTGCTGTGCAGTTCGCCCGTCGAATTTTAAACAAATCCGACTAAACCTCGATTGTGTCGCAGCCCGGTCTTGGGTCTTGATACTTCCTCTAGAGTCTAGAGGCTAGCCTAGGCTAGGAGTTAGGCTCTTCTGTATCCTTGGCTCTGTCGTCTTCCGCGCTAAGCCCGAAGCTCGAAGCCTTCGAAGTTCGTCCCGAACTCGGCTAACGGGGGCATCGCGACATGATGCCCGTTGTGGCTGTAGTAGTATATATCGTAGCGCGCGTCTTTGCTCTTTGTGCGCCACAACTATAGAGGCTGTAGCTACGGTCTTTTCGGCTGTAACCTTGCAACTTATTCTGGACTGGCTCGCTTGCATTCCTATTATGTCAGTCATTTCCTGTGCCTCGGGTCCCCGATTGCTCACTGAGCCTTTCACTTGAACAGTAAGATATGTGCTATTAGTATGTACTACACAATAGTCAAAAAGGACAAGTAGAGACGCCGTGGCTACGTCTGTTACACCTCCCCTCCTCCTTCCACGCATTCTGAAGTCTGTCTATCGATATGAATTCAAATCAGCTTGTAATGGCACACGAACAAAAACTACAGGATAAACGTCATGTAACAAGGACGTGGATTCGTCACTGCATATAAACACATCATACATAGGAAGTAAAGAGTTGTCGATTGTCTTTTCTACTCATCCTCTGAGCCATTGCTGTCGTACAGCACAACGTACTCAAGGTTCTCCGGCTCGGACCGCGTGTCTTGCCAGTCGGATCCATAGTCATCAGACGAAGGGACGCTGACCAAGGATACCGACGATCCATCAGAGTCTCCATCATCCGTCACGTCCGTCGCAGGTTTGGACGTTAAAGGAGATGAAGGTTCAAATAACCCAAGGGGACCAACAGAAGGTGCAGACCTATTGTTCGATGATGACTTTGGCATGACCATCGAGGATGACGCCAATGAATGGTCGCTAGCTTCATCTGCTGACTGACGAGGCTCGGTGACAGTAACGCTGAGAAAGCCATTAATTCGAATACAGCGAGACACGGAACCGTACTTACTCAATCCAGATGTTAACACCAAAACTTTCGCCTTTGCCGTCCGTTAACTTCCAGTAGCCAATGTATCTACCAGGAGCATCAGGTGCCTGATAGGGAACGTGCTTTAGCAATTACAAATTGTGGCAGACTAGATGAACAAACCTTGAGGTCACCAGTCCACACGTCAAGATCTTCTCCGGGATCAACTCGTCCGACTACCATAGTCGAGTCACTGTCGGGTGCGAAAGGCTCTCCCGCAACGAAGTGGAGTTCAGTCGTCTCCGGCCAAGGCCTCTCCCCATCGTTTAACATCCGCCATGACTTTACGAATTCAGCACCAGGTGGAAAAATCTGACCGTCAGGAACCGTCGTGTCGGAAATGAAAGCACAGCTGAGAGAAGGAAGTATCGCCTGTTGCTGTTCTGTACTGGGCATCACAACTGCTTGTTCATCCAAGAAGCTTTCAGGGAGGGCAGGGAAAGTTGTACAAGACGGAGCGGATACTTCAGAAGCGAGAGGAGATGGCGTGCGGTAACCGTGAAGAAGTGCCCCAAGATCCCTCTCCGCGAAAACGAGTGGCTCTATGATCGGCGGAACATCAGAGGGGCATGCCGGAGTAGCAGGCGACACTTCCTCGGTGAGCGACTTTACAGATTCTTCAGGCCACATTGCTTTGACGAGGGAATTTGTTTCTTCCTCCAGCTTGACTAGATCGCTTTCAAGAACCTTATCCAAGTCAGCCACGGGAGACGAATCAACTTCGGACTGTCTCGCTTCAAGGAGGTGTTTCATTTCCCGATTCACTTTCGGCCACTCTTCACGAAACATATCAAGTAGAGTGCGCAGGTCAAGGGGTGGCGAATTAACCTCAGCAGCGGAAGGTTGCTTGATCGTCTGGCCCAAGTCGCTGATATCTCCGTAGGTATAAGGTGAGGTAGACTGTTTGCAGTCAGTGGCAGAAGACTGCTGGGGCTGCAATAAATTAGCAAGAGTTAGACATGACCTCAAGGACCAACGGATTGTGCACTGACCTCGACAGTAGAAAATTGCTTGATGGTCGGGACCAAGTCACTGATACGTCCGTTGGTAGAAGACGAGGTAGATTGATCGCGGTTAGCAGTGGAAGACTGCGGTGACTGCGGTAATTTAGCAGGGGTTAGACCATAACCCCAAGGGCCAACAGATTCTGCACTGATGGGGTCCTCTTCGGAGCAATGTGCTGAGATGGTAAGGGGGCTCAGAGGCTCAGGAACAACAGGTGGCTCCTGTTCTGCTTTCACAGAATGCTCCGAGGCGGTACGTGATACAGCAACAGGCAGAGATCTCGGGCGCAGCACGCAACTCCTTCGGGATTGAATCAGTTGAGTCTGCCCAACTCTGTACACGGTGGGAACAACAGTGTCTGGAGTCTTCATCTTGAGCAACGGATGAATGGAAGGGTGGACCGGAATAGGGAGGGCTTCGCAATCCTGGCACAGGTCGAAATCAGGACAGCTAGGGTGCATGCACTATACAGGATGCAGCCGTTAGATACATCAAGGATGCATGAAAAGTGACTACCTTATAACGGACGCCACGAATGGTCTTCCGGCAACCTGATAGCGCACTGATCATTTTAATGCTCATGGTCAACAGGACGGAACTTACAATCACACGTCGCATAATGAGCAACTGTCTTGGTCGCTCCATTGCGCATCTTTAATTGCTGTCAGTCGAGGTTCTTTTCACAAAAAAGGGTGCAGTTACCATGAGGTCGCTCGTCTTGCCCACCCGCACAAAGCCATGATTGGGATGCTGCTCTCCAGTAATCCTAACCAGGACGTCAATACCGACCATGCTTTGAATCAGCAGAACACGTACTTGAAGCAGTTAGTGCATGTATCAAAATCTTTGAAACAACCATTAGTACTGTGATCGGTAATCCAGAAATATGATATTACCTGGACAATTCACGCATTTCTAGGCAATCATGAGTGGTAAGGAAGTGTTATGAAGAAAACAGACTCACGAAGCGATCGCCGACAATGGGAGAGTCGCACATGTTGCAAGCCGCAGAGTGACGAACAGGCTTTCTGATGACGACTGAAGTCCCCGCGGAGGAGCGAGGGCTACCCGCTGTAGGGCTACGACTAGCCGCAGAAGCATTACGCTCTCCCTTTCCACTAAAGACCGTGTGAACGAACACCCGTCCGGGCGTTTCAATGTCAAAGAATTCATGGGAAGAATCGTGCCTCTCAGCAGCACCTGATTCGATACAGGGCGTGCATAGATCATAGTCTAGGTTGGGAATATATAATGAGACTGCGTTGCGACATAATATCATCTTACCAGGACAATCCAGGCATTTACGCCTGACACCCACAACGATTTCGTTACAGTTGTCACAAACAATATTTCGGTGAATGACAGTTGTGGGTTGACTAGGCTCGGCGTCAACAGCTGGTGAAGTTCTGGTAGAATGCGATACGGCAGGTACTTCCGCGACTGAAGGTGTAACGGCAATCGACGGCACAACTTCGTCGGATTCATGCTGTCGGACAACGTGAGCTGGCCCAAAACTGAACGTGTGCATAGCACCAGATTTGGAGAAACAGCTTGGACACTAGTAAATAGGTAAGCAAAGCAGATGACTTTGGATAATAAAATTCTTACAACGAAGTGCCATGGGCATTTCACACATCCGTACCAGCTTCCAGAGAACTCGTTCCGGCAAACGAAGCACCAGTGTGATGAAGGAGGTTCCTTTGAGACGTACGCTGGATTGCATAATGCGTCTAACGAAGCGGGAGGGGCTTCGTCGGATGTTCCTGCATTGACAGGGGTCCGGCGATCGGACGCATTAACTTCAGCTGTAGGATTGTATTCTGAGCCAAAAGTATTGAGCATGATGCGATCGAGATCTTTCTTGAACGAAGCCAAGAGAGTTTCCATCTCCGACTTCCCTTTAGCGACCGAGCAACATGGCCTCGGGGAGGTCGCTTGGGGAAAGATAGGAATACCAGCAAGAGACGGTTGACTAGGGAAACCTAACGGATCTCGGATTATGATGGGTGGCGGTGGCGGCGGAATGAACGAAGGTAAGATTTGAGGAGTGAGGGAGCTATGACCCCCAATGGTGGGAAATGAACACAGCGATGGCGCATTTCGTGCATCAAATGGTGGAGTGGCACGGGAAGAGAATGTCATATTAAGGGGTGCAGAAGATGGCATATTAAGGGGTGCAGGAGGTGTCATAAGTACAGGAGGCGGGGGAATCGCCATGAAGGGCAAAGGACTGGGAACCTCCCGTAAATCCTCGAACATTGAACTGGGTGCTTTGTGGGGAGTCTCGTCGAAAATAGAGAACCTGAGCAATGGGTTGGGCCAGCGCCTTCGTAAAGGGGCGATGCGAGTGCGGTACTCTTCTGCGGTATGAACTTCCTTTCCAATTAGAATACGAGACGGCTTAGAGGCGTCAGGCGAGAAAATGAGTTTAGAAAGATAATAGCTGTGGCTTATAGGAAATATGCGATACAACTACAAGCGTGAAATGTCAGCGCTTCAGCAGTGGGACAAGATAAGCGAATAGCGGTGAGAAGCATACCTGATGGTAAATCTCCTCGTAGGTAGGGAACAAGACCTTCTCTGAAAAAGAGAACTTGCGAGTCTCATTTCTATAAGTAGCCTTGACTGTGAACATGGGGAGCGTTCAAGAGGAGCGGTGGGACACCCGCAGCTTACGCAGTGATTTATATTGACCGCGGCGTGACCAAGGAAACGTTACAACTGTCACGTGCTGTGACTTAACTCCACGTCACAGTCGCGTCCAACCAGACTCCAGCGTACTTTTATGCCAGACTACATTGGTGTACAATGCTCTAACTAGTATACATATTTATTCAGACTTTAGTGAGTACGTGCATGCAGTGTATCCTTTCATTCGTCATGATGTTGCAGCATTCATGCTCCTCATCGCTCCTCTGTACTGCACCAACATCTCCACGCTGATCATTTTCAGGCCCCATCGATCAGCAAACGCCCTGCAATCATCGCGCCGTGCCATAGTGCCCAACACATCATCATTCACTAATTCGCATAATACACCCCCTAGAGGTTGATCGGTGAGGGCGCACAAATCGACACCAGTTTCCGTATGACCCCTGCGTTCCAGCACACCGCCTTTCTGTGTTCGCAAGGGTACCATATGTCCCGGGCGACTGAAATCGGACGCAGCCGAAGTGGGGTCGACTAACTTGCGCACGGTGAGAGATCGGTCATGGGCGGAAATGCCCGTTGTGGTGCCTAGAGTGTGACTACTTTAACACTGCATGACATAGCCCCACAAAGGAAACAGACCATGTTTATAGTCTACGGTGACAGTGTAAGCGGTTTTGTGTCGCTCCTGGTTATTGGGGACCATCATGGGAATTTCAAGCTCGTCAAGACGCTCCTTAGGAAGGGAGATGCAGATGTACCCGCTAGAATGTATGTGTGAAGACAGAATGTATGAGTGCAAAGAACTCATACCTCGTGTGCTTGATCATCCATGCCATCGCTTCGACAGAACATTGACTCGCGGAAATAATGATATCACCCTCATTCTCTCTTCGTTCGTCATCCATGACAACAACGGCTTCACCCCGCGCGAATGCATCCAACACCTCCTCCATTGTATCAAAGGAGAAAGTGGTTCTCAACGTGATGTCCTTTGCTTGGGCGGGCAGCCAAGTTGGATTAATGGGGCCACTGCACGCTCCATTAACTTTTGCAGGTGAGTGGTACTCGGGTACGGCGCCTTGAATCGCGGCGGTGGGCATTGTAGTGAAGAAACCGGGTATTCTACGCGGTGGGCTCTCATGATTGGAGATTACTTATTAATCACTCAGAATCGGAGGGAATATTGACCTCGAAACGTTAATTAACTTCTGGCAAATTCTGTTAATCCGGTAGGCGATGAGCACGGAAGTTGCTGACTCTAGATCACTGCAGCGCTCATGCTGAGCAAGAAGTTAAGTTAAGTGACAAATGCATTACAGACTTGTACATAAGCAAAGCTTGCAACTCTTTGCCATTGCTTTGCCACCCTAAAGCCGAAGGTGTCGGTTGTGTTTCGGCTGATTGCGGAAAGAGCGTTAAATTTTGGGTCGCCGTAACACGGTAAGATGTTAGCCTACTTCTCACTCTTACTTCGACCTCGAAGCCCGTGCTTGCTGGGACAGGTTCCTTCAATCAAGGACCTCTATAGATATTTTGTTTAGAGTCTTATAAAATATTAGCCATGTCGCATCTAGCACCAACCGGCAAGTGGGACGCAAGGTATTTTCTAGTCTTCTTGTATCTTGTCGTCTTGGTTTTGATTTCGTCCTGTTCAAAGATATCTTGGCCCTGTCCCCCATGACTCTGCATACTATGCCAAGTGCATGCTCGGTGGTGTCCTTGCATGCGGTATCACTCACGCCGGCATAACACCTCTTGACGTGGCCAAGTGTAACATGCAGGTCAGTTTGTCCAGTCCTTCTGGCTCCTTGTGGTGTCTGATAGCTTTTTCGATCAGGTGAATCCTACAAAATACAAGGGCCTCTCGTCTGGTCTCGCGACGCTCCTTCGTGAGGAGGGTCAGACTGGTATCTGGAAAGGCTTTGGTCCCACCTTCGTCGGTTATTCGTTACAAGGCATGTTCAAGTACGGTCTCTATGAAGTGTTCAAGGACCAGTACATGAACTTGGCTGGCGAGGAGCTTTCGAATAAGTACAAGCCCGCCATCTGGCTCGCTGGTTCTGCATCGGCAGAGGTCTTCGCTGATATCGCCCTTTGCCCCCTCGAAATGACCAAGGTCAAGATTCAAACCAGTCCTAGTGGCACGTTCCCCACCGCATTTGGTGCTGCCCTGGCAGAGATGAGCAAGACCAAGGTTGAGACCCGCTATCCCTTCGGCTCCCTTGTTCCCCTCTGGTCTCGTCAGGTTAGAACATTCATCTTCTTTTCCTATTGCAAGTTGTTCATAGCGTTTGAATAGATCCCTTACACCATGGCCAAGTTCTTCTTCTTTGAGAAGATCGTTCAGGTCTTCTACACTCGCGTCTTCACTGAGCCCAAAGAGTCCTATGCGAAGACCACTCAGCTCGGAGTTACTTTTGCTTCTGGTTACCTCGCTGGTGTTGTCTGCGCTATTGTCTCCCACCCGGCTGACTCCGTTGTCTCGCTCATGGGCAAGCCTGCAAACAAGGGCAAGGGCATCGCCGCGATCGCATCGGAAACTGGTTTGGTCGCACTTGCAACCAAGGGTCTCGGCACTCGTGTATTGATGATTGGTACTCTCACTGGTACGTGATCATCGTACTTTGTTAGAATCACTGACCGACCACATAAATCAAGGCTTCCAATGGTGGATTTACGACTCGTTCAAGGCGTCAATGGGTCTCGGCACCACCGGTGGCAAGTAAACTGTGCACCTGTCTGCATTGGTAGTGTCTGCACTGGTAGTCAGTGCTCACATCCCCTTTTTGATTCACTGGTCTAATTTACTATGCAGGAGGACATGCAATAGATATTCGTTTCTGGCAGTATACAGTTAGTTTACATTTATTCCCTTGTGATCCCTATTGCCATCTATTTACCCCGTCCAGTCTGTGTGCTCCTTGCGATGCAATAGACCACGATTACCTGACGACCAATATCACTGTGTCTCTTCACGAGTCCGCATTACCTGGGGGCACTGGAGCGAATTCAAAAACCAAGGATGTACTCGACAAAACTGCCTGACATTCGGACAAGCATTGTCCGGATATATGCGCTCGACCGAGAGAGTACTTGTTCAGCTACGGTAATGCTCAAACCCGTGCATTGCCCCGACATTCGAGGAGCGTGATAATTATAATTGAGTTCCTTATCGTGTGTAGTGCTTAGGTAGACGAACAGCCTTCGGTGCAGCTTACCTAAGCGAGCTTGGTCTATCGCTCATCTCACCAGGATTTGCAGCAGCTGGTGATCAGCGGAGTGCTTCCACGATGTCATACGCTCTCCTGGCGTCCACACGATATGACCCCTTTCTGATATCATGCGCATGGAACAATGATCTAGACGGGTCATCACCTTATCTCCTCCTTCACTACCAAGTAGACCGACTCATCGCGTCTGCCGCGCTCAATGGTCAGGCTCTCCATGGTGGTGTTACCTTGTCAAATGTCAAGGCATTGTGCAACAAGGTTGTCCGCGAGGTTAACGATTCTAGGGGGGAAACTGCGTTGAAGGTGTTAACATTATCACTCAAAATTCATTATGAAACACTAACTCATGGTCTCTCACCAGGTTCGCGTCGTTTTGAATCCTTCTGGAGAGATTGCTGCTACTGCAACCCCGGTGAAAGAGTTCACACGCGATCCAACTCTCCCCTCTCTCTTCAACCCCACAACAGACTTCCCCCCTCCGCTCGTTCTCACCATTCATATTGATACCCAGCCAACATCAGACACCATATCATTGAAAACAACAGATAGGCGGGCCTATGACGACGCACGCATGCGAGCTGGCCTCCAACCTGTAGGCTCATTAGATCCACCAGCCAGCGATGCACCTGATGATGTGATCCTGTACAATACCCGGAATGTCGTCACTGAGTCATCTGTGTGTAATGTTGCATTCTACCGCAACGGTCGTTGGATCACCCCTCCTTTGGCTGCTGGTTGCATATCTGGCGTTTTGCGTCGATGGCTTCTTGAGCAACACCGCATTTTCGAGGCATCAGAGGACGAGTTGACACTAGATAGCATCAAGGATGATGAGTGGGTGCTTATCTCTAACGGTGTCATTGGTTGTCAGTTAGGACAGATTAAATTGCATAAAGACGGTGATTATGCCAAAGATTAAACTACTTTTGATGGTTTGCTGGAAATGTAATCCATGAAGTGACCTCCGTGTCTACGTCCATGGTATCTATGTCCTGACCATCAAACATTCCGTCATCCATCTCGCTCAGGATGTAGTCCACCACGAAACTATCCTGAACAAGGCGGTCCATTCTGGAGAGATGTCGTTCAGTGTATGGAATCATAGCGTCGATAAGTTCCTTCAGTGCAGTATTGCCGCTCGTAGTACTGCCGCTCGTAGTACTTTTTGCACTCTCTTGACCAGAGGACTGTAAGATACCCTCGTGAGCTTCTTCCGTAAATGCCGCTATGACATCGTCCGCCGATCTCAGCTTCATGACCGCATACAACACCCCTTGCGCCACTCCGCTTGTCTTAGTATTGGGATTCCAGTCACGAACGTAACGCAGGAGACGGGCAAGATCAGACCCGCCGAGGGTCCGGAGCACCTCGTCGACTGCGCCGTTGCCAGTTACCGATGATGCATCAGCTGCGGATTCCGAGGGGGTGGCACGAATGTCTTTGAACAGGGACAACAATCTCCCAGGCTGTTGCATAGCGAGGGCAAGTTGTATCGCTCTGCGATAGTCATGAAGGGATAGATAGTTCATGAAATCTTGCTCCCTGACAAAGAAAACCATGAGCTTGAACAAGATATGCGCAATGACGTCCAAACCTCAAGACCAGCTCGGCACGTTTGGTTTCGTTCTCTCGTTCTTGTTCCTCAGTGCAATCTTCCCAGAATGTCACCACAGAGTCCGCTGCTGCAGAAACAATTGTACGCTCATCCGTGCTGACGGCGAGTGCCCAAACCTGCAGATGGATTAACTTCAGTCGAAATGAGAGTGCGAGCAGTGCCTCCCACCTTGTCCTCATGATTGTCCATAGTGGCTATACACTCTTCTTCGCGTACATTCCACAGTTTGACAAGCCCATCCGACGCTGATGAGACGAGTTGCATGCCGTGGTTGATGAAATCGACCCTCAACACTGAGTTGGTATGTCCCTCGAAGGTTTTTACGCAAGTGAAATCCTCCAAGTTCCATAGTTTTACGGTTTTGTCGCCGCTTCCAGTTGCGAGCACGCGCTCCGTGCGACCAAATTTGACCGTCCAAACGCCCCGCTTGTGACCTTTACAGGTTCCAAGTAGCTTGATTTCTCCATGTGCAGAACGATCCCCAGTTGCACGTGAAAAATCAATTTCATATACTTTAGCTGTGCGGTCTTGCGATCCAGATGCCAAAAGGCGGTCGTTGGGTGCGATATCGAGAGAATTAATATCTTTTTCGTGTGCTTTATGAGTGGTCAAACTCTTGCACTTCATGGCACCTTGGCCAGGTGGAGAGGCATCGAACACCAGTGGCACGTCGCCGATATACCACATCTTAATCGTGCGGTCTTGACTACCGCTGAACATAAATTGCACACTCGTGGTGCTGCCTTCGCCCAAATTTCGCGACATCGCGACGGCACCTACGCTTTCTGCATGACCTTCGCAAATAGCAACGCAGCCCCACTCCGTCGGCAATTCGTTATCCGCAGATGCAGGCGCCCACAATCGAACGGAGCGATCTTTGCTTCCGCTCGCAAAGAGTTTCCCTCCCGCGCCACGGTCGAGTGATAATACTATTTCTGTGTGACCAGTCAAAAGCCGCGCATCTAGCCCTGCAGTTGAATAAACTCGGATGAGGGATGAATTCGTAGCGAATGCGATATGAGAATCGACAGATTTTGGTGCATTTGGAGACAGGAACACCGCATCAACAATCTCATCGTTGAAACCGATGAGTTGCCGGGTGAGCTTCCGGGTGCTCAGGTCGTGGAACAGTATATTCTGGTCCGCATGTACGGAGACAATTGTCGATATCGACGGCAAGTAGCTGAAGGCGTGCTGTTAGTAACAAAGGTGATCACGAGGGAACTTAATACTAACACGGCTTCTACGATCTGACGCTGCTCCTCTTGATCTCCAATCTGTGGGTCCGTCACCTGGCTGAGGGAATAGAGGACAGATGAATCTTTCACATCCCATATCCGGATGATACCTTTCTCCCCAGCAGTATAGAAGCGCAGTTGGGAAGCGCTACTAGAAACCAAGTGTCCGGTCTGCAACAACCCAACAGCCTCAACACGTTCCATAACAGGGATGGTTTGAGCAAGTGCGGGCGAAATGCTCTTGCCCTTCCCCTTAGAGTTTTCTGTAGATTTCGCTCCAGTTGATTTCGGGTGCATGTTCCATACCAAAACAACGGAGTCTCTTCCTCCGCTTATAAGCCATTTTCCGTCGGGAGTCACGTCCAGACCCCGAGGGACAGAAACGTGCCCTTCGAGAACAGCGATCGGACGTAGTGCACTTTGATCCTTGTTCACGGTCGCCGTTAAATCAAATATCCGGATGCGAGTGTCCACGGAAGCCGTTATGAGCTGGAGTATATTTTGTGGAACCACAACAGACGGGTCTCGGGGGAAGTTGAACTTCAACGCGCTCACAATGCCGCCGTGTCCTTTGAAGATGTGAGTGACGTAGCCACGCTTAATATCCCAAACCTTGACCACGCCATCCGCAGAGCCCGAAGCAAGATATGTGGATGATGGATCAATGGTGCAGACATGTACGGGGGCATCATGTGCACGAGCAACCACCCGAATGGGATGGATTTTATTTTTCGCGGGAGAGGTGGGGACCTCGTAAACACGCAAAGAAGGAGCAGAAGTGAATATGATCAGTTGTGAAGCCGATGGGGTCAAGCACAGCGAAGTTATCGATTGAGTGTCCTAGATTCCTTCAGTCATGGGTGTTTCCTATCATTTTGAGAGCGAACAACTCACCCCTGCAAATCGACATATTTCCTCGCCCGTCAAAAGATTGGTGAGCACAGCTTCCTCTGCAACACAAGTAACGAGTCTACTTCCGTCACCAGAGACCGCGACAGATCCGCACGTATGAAGGGGTCCAATAGAACGCTTGTTTTTGTAGCTGCTCGGGTACTTAGAACATAGGCGCGGGTGAAAGCGACACACGAGGAAACTCACACTGTTTTCAACTTGGATTTGCCACCTGTGGACGCCATCTAATGTTACTTCAGAGCATATGCAAAATTCACTCTGCAAGTCGACTATTTGGTTTTGTATCTTGTGATTTCCTTTTTGAACTACTCGTCCATTCCGATGATATTCGTCAATATACAGGGAAATCCTAGAATACTCTTGTGAACCAATGAATTGGGAAAGTAGAAATTTGTAGAGTATGTTAAGTCCTTTGATGTGTCACAGTGATGAATGGCTGAAAAGTTTTACTGGAGAAGATGTCTCCAGTACTGCAGGGTGAACAGATGGGTTTGGGTTTGCGCCAACAATCTGTCAGCCTAGAGTGCCACGAGAACCGCATCAAATATTCATACAAGTCTGAATACGAGAAGAAGTAAACATACCTTATGTGGTTCGATCCTCAGCCTGCCACTGACTTCCCATGCGTGCAATCGTATCTTCTGCTGCTCGCCTCAACTTAGCTTCCTGATCTGCTAGATATTCAGCTTCCCTCCTTTTGATTACCTCCTCCTCTAGCATCGCTTCAACTTTTCTGAGAGTTGTCTTTGCTCTAGCTGCCTCAGCCTGAGCTTCTGCTAGCTGATCCGATATCTTCAGGGAAACAGATATCGCATCCGCCGACTGCCTCCGCAATCCAGCCATCTCAATCTGCAATCGGTCCACAAGATTTTTATCTGAGTGGGTGATCAGTGCACGGGATGTCGAGGGACTTAGCAATCGAGAAGGGGCCTCATTTAGCCCAAAGGCACCAAGTCCGGCAAGGGATGACTGATGATGGGGGGGAACGACCATATCTTCCTCGCTCTCGTATTCATCCTCACTCATCTCGTGTCCGTCTGCACCTATATCCATATCCTCCTCGCCATTCCCCTCATAATGGACACTCCCCCCGGTGCGTACGGCAGATATGTTGCATGGTACCATCGAACGTCCCGAACCCGCGGTCACTGAGTTTAGGGGGGACGACATATCAACAGATTTTCGAGGTCGTCCTCGTTTCTTTTGCTGAACTGAGTTAGATGACTCCTCGGTAGCCTTTGTAGGTCTTCCCCGCTTTCGTGGCCGCTTGGTGCCTGGGGGAGCAGAAAGATTTACTGTCCAGTAAGAACCGAAGCCTGGATCGGTGACAGGCCGAGGCTGTTTTTCAAATAATCTATTCAAAGACAGGTGATGGCGGACAGATTGCTGTAATTCAAGTGTTAATCATAAAAGTTTTAGCCATCATAACCTGGTACACTGACTTTCCATGTTGGCCCCGCAGTCCTGAAATACAAATATTTCTCCTCCATGGCAGCATATATCTCGCGAATTGTGAGACGTCTTCGTGCACTACCAAGGATCGCACAGCGCAAGATCACTGGAAGTGTGTGTTGTGGTCGTCCATCCGTATCCGGAAGACAGGCCAAGGTGTCGGGACAATTGGGGTGAGGAGCATGCTCTTTGTATGGAGGATCATCAGTGTATTGAGGAAATTCTACGGTTGCGTTTGCGCTACCGTCTGAGGTGGGAGAGGAGGAGCTGGCGGAAATAAGTTGTCCGGTTGGTGAGCTGTTGTCGAAGACAAAGGGGGTAGCAAACAGCGGAGTCAGACTGAGCCGCCAAAAAAATCCGAGAACAGGTGCACGTACTGATACGAGCTTCTAGAGTCATCTTCTGGGTTCAACAGATTTTTCAGGCTCGACATGGTATTTTCGGGGGCGAAACATAGGTTTGCAGCAGTTGCAATCGTTCAATTTAGAGGTTCTTGTAGGTCCATTACATAAATTACATAATCAATGTTGTACCTTCTGTAGGCGACGAGGGACGATGGATTATTATTGGTGGCGTTCTACGCTAAGGCGACAAAGAGAATTAGCCCGCTACATGCGATAGTGATCAGGTGGCGCATTCTGATACTCGTATAAATAGTTGGAGGTGGGGTTTTGAACCCTCCAGTCTTGGTTGGTTGGTGGTGGAGGATAATCCATATTGATCACCGAAGCTTCACCTGTGGATCCCTGGTATGACTGAGGTAAAGGTTGGTTGGCTCGTGGCCACCACTCGTAACCTGGGTAATACGAGGTCGAGGGCTCAATGCCAGGGATGTCAAGGCCAAGCATGTGCGCCATCATTCGGGTGCTGATCTCTTGGATACCACTGTCCTGTGGAGCACGTTCTCTTGGTATAATGTCACCGAACGCCTCGCGTTGCAGGACATCAGAGCTCCTTTCACCAAATGCATCATCTGCTGCTCTCTTTTGACGATCAGGGCCGTGCATCAAAGGTGGCATGTTACCGTCCACCTGTCTAACGCCATTAAGAAGATCCCAAGCTCTTCCAGCGCTAGGCCATGTAGTCTTGGCTAAAGTAAGATTAAGTGTGGACAATAGTGGCTCACGCTAACCTGCATTTCTTTCAAAACGGCAAGACATTGTCGCAAGCCAATATAAGCCTGGACATTTGATGGCCGTAGTGTTACTTGTAAGGAAAGAGAATTCAGAAAGGCTTATATTTTAAAAGAAAGTACTCACAAGTCACGATGTGCATAATTCTGATGGTTTTTAGATATTAGAAAACGTAAATTAATAGTGCAAACGGAAAAAAACAAACCCAGCACTAAGAATATACGATGACAGGAACGGCGAACTACGTTTGATATTGAAGTTCTCATGATATGTTGTTACTAGGCCAAAATAAGCGTGTAGCAAGAAAGTTGGCTTGACTGCCCATACCTATTGTGCTGACATAAGTGGCGGCACTTTGGCAGAGATCGAAAGCTTTTAGGGAGGCTGTGTCAGATCCGTTGGAAGGGTTCTGCAATATTTGTTCTGAACTAGAGCAAAAGGTTAGACATATACTCTCCAAGGCATCAATATGACACATGAATCACCCTTTCCAATCGGGAATGCTGTAGAGAGGTATCAGTGACGCGAATTGACTATCCCAATGTTTAACGTACAACGCTCGATGTAACAATAATACTGCCGACCAATATTTGACGTGGATAAAGAGAACTACCGGTGGCGGTGTATTTCGCTTGCTTGCTTGATCATACCGAAGGTTATCAGGAAGGTCGATGTACCATTGGTCCAGTCTAGACTCTAGACTATTTAGGACCGTCCGCCGCGAGCCTCTTCCGGTAGAGCGAACGGGATAAATCATTGTCACAATAGAACCAATCAAAACAGCTGCATCTCCATCAGATCTTCACATAGTCTGCAGATAAGTTATACGGACATAGTGATGCAGCAGCCCTGAAACAGCTCATCGTTAGCGGCGTGGATATGTGCTGCAAGGGCGCTAGGTCGGTGGAGCTGTCTTCGTCGTACTACAGAACAAGGTGAATCAATAAAATAACACGTCGTGATTTCGAGCTTACTTCAGCGGGATCCGGAAGAAGTGTATCAAAGTCGCCTTCACTGATAGACACGGGACGACCTAGCAGAGAGGGAACGGTTAGGTTCGACTAAGGCGAGGTAAGAGACCTACCCATATATATTGAGCTGTATCTGCGAGGAGTCGTTAGCGCAACATCGTCACGGAGAGAGATAGATTTCGCACTTGTCTGCAATACAACAACCCCACCATATGTGCTTCCTGACCTGGTTCTCTTCAAGGGAGAACATTTTTCTTCCTTGAAATTGCCAGTTGTCCGCAGCGCGATTTAATCCTAAGTCCTGAGCCTACACGTAGTTAAGCACCTTGCCTTCAAATTATGCATCATACTAACCATCCTTATCGCCATACCTGTGCCAGTAAAGCCATGAGACAAGGACAGCGAAGACGAACTATATTACACACCAATGTAAAGCCAGCCTTGCTCCATAGAACCTAGGTAGCAACTCTCAAACACCATACAAACGATTTACTTCAATCACACAAACCTATCCCAAATTCTCGATGGCCCAGGAGAAGCAAGGCTTGACAAGTAGTTGCGCGAGAACTGTGGTAGACTTGTGCTGTTCCGCTTTTGATGAGCACGCGTAATCAATACTGGGAACATGATTTACCAAGCGCTACCCTCGCCTGCGCGAGGTAGTCATTGCCAGCCTCCCACATCGCATCAACAGTTGTAGGAGCGTTGTCATCCTGATAACGAGCGGCGATGGCAAAGATAGCCAACAGAAGCAGCTTGGTTACGGTCTGTGAAGGCTCCGGAGAGGCACAGCCTGGAGTGCCCCCCGCAGACTCTGGTGAGGATGGATTGCTACTTCGTCAGACGGATAAGTAAGGGCCCCATGCCAATGACAGTCCTGTTAAACAACTTACTTTTGCTTCCTGTATCATGGTCAGGAGAACGACAAATAAAACCAAGAGTGACAGAACTCACCACTCGCTGTATTCCCTCAGGAAACGGCCCATGTGGATTACAGGGAAAACCGGATGTGCATAAGTGAAATATAAATCAACCAAATGATCTTGCACCACAAGGGGAGGTAAACTAATAATGACACCTTCGTCTGGTGGAGCAGGAATTGTGTTAGTTTTTGCGGAAGGCCAAAAGCGTGCCATAGGCAGTTTCCTGTCACCATGGTATTATTGTGACTACAGATAGAAGGAATCAGGATAAGAAACGAACCATATTCCCCCCTCGTTTCGGCTATCCAAGCGGGAACTACGCCCCAAAAGATGGAGGCCACTAACTTTTCCATGGTATCGAACCTGATATAGGCATAGGTTAAATGAAATAACAAATTCGAAGGTCGCTAACCTCTTGATTCTCATCCAGAGAGAGTTGACCAAAGGCAGTATCTGGCCCATTAAGGTCATCGGTGCTGTCTGATTCTAGTATTATATTGGCTGATCCAAACAAAATTATGTGGAGTAAGACGCTCACCTGAAAGTGCATCCATCGTGTACATTTCATGCCAGTTTGGCTGATGTGGACTACTGCTGGTTGACGGGATGTCGAGCCGCCGCCGTTGCTGCAAAGGAGGCCCACTAAGGTTGTATGTTGGAGACACACCGTGCAGGCCGACATGTCCTCTCGTCAGGCTTGCAGACAGGCGATCCTGCCACTCCGAAGTCGGTATGGTTGAAAGTGTATTGTCTACAAAAACCGCTTTGCATAGAGTTCAGGCACCCCCAAAGCTGGTTACTTACCTCTAGATGATGATACAATTTCTCTTGAAATCCTGGACTGCCTTCGAGAACGAGGAGAATCACGGGCCGAAGCTTCATTACTCCGGAATATACACGCAAAGAAGTCTTCCTTTGTTGCTCCAGCTGGTTGTGAAAGTCTGCCCGAAGGTCCCTGCAGATAAATTCAACAGTTTACTCCGTTTAGATTGTCGAGTATACGTCAACACTTACAAATGGACCTGTGTCTACTCGATTGAGAATTTCCCTTGCAAGATCATCTTGCTTGATATCGGCTATGACTTGTCGTACTCCGGTATCTGGACAAGAGAGAACTGCGCCAAGAAGGGACTCCACCTGATGCCATCGCTGTTCGATCGCTTGTATATAACCCTTAGGAGGACCACGCTTGTAACTCGGGCCTGAAAATAACGTTGGCTCCCTCTCTGGCGCTCATGCAAGAAAGACTCACCCAGAAATGTACATGCTGCAATCGAATAGCGTGAATTGATAAATATTGAATGCCTTAGTTATGTTACGTACTGTTTCCCGCTATCGTGCAACTCTTGCAAGTGCCAGGGGTTCCGGATGGCTCGCATTTGCTCTTCGTCTTTCTGCACTGATCACAAGCTAACATTGTTCAACTGCAAGTCAAGCGAGTCCCCAGACTGACTAGGCGCACCTCTGCTGCTACGCTTCCTAGTTGCGTGTGTTTCTTGATTAGTTTCTTCGTCAGAAGGCTCTGATTCGTTCCACTGGTGAGTGGACATGACGGTCAAGGAGAGTTTCGAAAGATGTCTCAGAGGTCGCGTTTATAGAAGGAAGAATCAGAAGTAGCGCGCATATCATATTCTTCGCACGGACTGATAATCACTGGCATATTAGCGTAATTTGCCTCCTATGTAGCATACCAACTGTAAGAGTAACAAGTAGGCTAATGATAATATTACACGGTTCCAATTTGCATGTTTTGAAGCAACGAATTGCCATGACTTGTTCCTCTGAGAAAGTGGCTCTCGTAGCTCTATTCTTGCATATGATACCCACGTAGTCTCTCGTAGTCAGACATATATAAAAGGAAGACCGTCCGAGTTCCTTCTTTAATAATGGATACCCACGTGGACGCGGTCTAAGACTTTCTTGCTTGGTTATCAAGATTACTGACTCCGCCTTGATGGTCAAAAAAGTCTTATTCTCCGAAGAATCGAATATCACAGCGATCATTACTCCCTCCTTTCCACAGCGACAGTGGATAGCGAATCCTGCATAAAACAATACGCGAATGGATGACGAGGTATTGGCAGTGATACACTTGAAATGACGACTTGGTATGATATAAATAGGACATGGGATCAGGCTTCGTTTGGACTCGATGAGCATGCTCGAAATAAGCGGAGCGGAACACCACCTGCGCGGCTATATGTGCCCTCATTTCAAAGGGCTATAAGAGAGCGGGAGCAGGATGAATGAATCCATGTGTTTCGCAAGCTGGGAAGTCTGAGTTTGATGTACTACGGTAAGTATATTTCACACACAGGTCTTTCCACATACCTTAGACACAGTCTCCGCCCAACCGTCGATCTGCCATGCTTTCTCGCGTGTCTCTTTCCTTACTTCGAGATTCCTGTCCGCAGGACATTAGTTCTATCCACGTGAACATTATATTTGTGAACGAACGGGTATTGCCACATGTGATGTACTTGGTGCAATCTTCCAACCTGCGAAAACCAAGCTCCGATAGGCGCAGTGAACTTGCGACGAGCTTCGATGCCTTTCCGCCTGCGGAAGCAAAGCACGAGATCCCGTAAGAAAAATGTGGTTTCCAAAGAGAGTTGACACGAACCATGTGTTCTCCCACTCAAGTAGTGTACCTGGTTTTAACTGGTAGCTCCGAAGCTCGAAGACGCCGCCTTGGGCGTGGGGTGGCGCAGTGGGGAAGAAAGCAAATTCTTGTGTTAGCTCAGACGACCGTGAAGTAACGTAAGGTAGGAGCGCCTTGTACGCCTTGGCGTGCTAGAAACACCCGATAAGTCGATAGACACTCGAGATTAGCAAACTCGTACGTCTGACGTTCTTATGAGTTCAGTGGTCTTGTCATAGCCGGCGTAATTCTCGTATTCGAGTATATGGACTTGATGTTGAGTGCAAAATTAAGGTAAGAGGACTAGAATATTATCACCAAAGACATACCGAAAGTGTCCTGCTGCCCCACTAGGGTTTCCCAACTCCCAGTCAACTTGACGTGTAACTCTGGAGCATCCTTTATTCCAGCATAGTACTTCTCCCTGAATAAGTTCACCACCTCTCAAAAAGCGCCTCTTGAAAGACCTTAAATGTTTTCTTACGCTGCAGCCTTGTACTCGTCAATCGCTCCCGGCTTAACTCGGTGAACTATAGGATGCAAGCTGTTAGACAACGTCTAGAAACCCGTGTTCGCTTCTCACCCTCGAAGCCGTGAACATATTTCCCCCTAGCGACGATCCTTGAATGTTGTTGAACCTCAATGTCTCCTGCTTTCTTCGCCTCTGGTGACCCGTGGAGTAGAGACTGTGAGAAACACCGTTAGGACAACTGTCGCAACGTTACATGTGCGCTACCTGGACGGATATCGTTCTGCGCGCTCCAGAGAGCGCGACTTTGTGAACAGACGACTTTGCGATCGACGACAACATGATCAAAGCTAGTTGGATAATGCAAGTGGAGAAGAATCAGAAGATGGTTGTAGCGGGGCTGGGCGGCACAGACACCCAGTAATACGTAACACTATAAGCGACCCCTGAGTTTCAACTTTCAACCAACTACATTTGGCAGATATTTTCGTTCTAAATCCACCCAGGCTCTTGGCAGTACAAGTTTGATTTTGCAGCATGTATGTACCCAGTGCAATGTACGTTAGAGACGAAACTAGTCTATCACACTGACCACCGTATCCAAAAATCGTAGATCATCCAGTGAGCCGGGGATGGGATATCAACCTGAAGACTCATTCGAAAGAACCGATGGTTTGTCTCCTGTGACTGCACCTTACATTCCTGTAGTTTGCTAGGTGCAGATCCAAAGTCTCGAAGCTCGTTCAACTCGGTTTCTTCACATACCAATGCATGCGTGGAGGTAACCTTAACGCATCAAGTCAGTCAATGAAGCAAAGCTGACAGAAGCGCACGAGTTTACCCAGTTGACAGCATCTGCAGAAGATTCGAACAGGGATTGACGCAAAATATCCACCGTTTCTCTAGTGACAAGCAGAGCCATTTCAACTGCGAAAGCTGCTGAGCCCATGCGTGACAGCATGTCCAGACTCACGAAGTCACCCGGCTGTGCCGCTTACAAAGAGGTCAATCACCGCACTTCAACGCGTCGAGTATCAACCTACGAAGCGGACTGCGGAATGCAGTGTCCGGGCGCCCGTCGACAGCCTGAGAGGGAGGGAACCGCAAGTAATGGTCTACGGCATCCTCACCCAAGGACCGTCTACTTCGCGATTCCTGCATAAATATGTCCCCGGTCGAGTGGGCTTCAGCCTTCATGTCTGATGGTAGTAAACGGATGTTCGTCTGCAGTAAACAAGAAGCGCCAAGGCACGGCGCTTGAAATATTTGGTGAGGACTAGCAGGGGTTACCGTATCAACTTCAATGAAAGGTAATTCTTCCTGAGAAGACGCTCTGACAGCGCTCAAGAGAGTGTCCAGGTATTGACAAGCTTTAATCTGTGTTTCCATAGTTAGTACGACTTCACAACCTTGCGTAGCAGTGCCAGCATATTTTACTGACAATATGGATTTTATTACGTTCATCACCTTCCATTCCGACTGAGAATGGTTGACCACCTCCTAGCTCAATGCCTTGGTCAAACCAGATTTCAGGAATCCGATTGTTTAGGATCGTAAAGTAGTTGTCTGCCATCTTCATCTCATCCTCGGACGCGTTCAGATGATATAAGAGCGCCAAGAATTCCGAAGCTCCAGTCCGAGGCAGAATTGTACCATGTCCAAGCCACGCAGGTGAAGTATGCGCACCGTAGGACGTGACCACTGTCCGTAGCTGTGAAGATAAAACCTCGTGTGAAGGCAGAAGGTGTATTGAGTGGTCAGGGGTTCCCAGGGCTCGAGCATGCAGAGTGCGAATAATCTCGGGCGTTATAAGGTAGTCGTCATCCTGCAAATGTTCTATTTCAGAATATAAGCCCGGAAGGGAAATCTGGTAGCTACGGACCTGCAGGAAGCAAAAACGAGTGGTAGCCTGTTCGCACGCAATATACCGAGCTTGGAAGTAGGCATTTTGAGGCGAGTTGTATATCCTGAGCTTTTCGGAAGGGCAACCCGTCTTCGCGAAGGTCTGGCCAGACGGAAATAATGGTGTGTATAAGACGGCGTCCACGAATTCTCCACTCACCTGGTATGAGATCTCCCTCGGACTATTGTTCCATACTACAATCTCCGCTATGACATCCTCTAACCATGGTCCACAAAGAAGACTAGCGATTCGCACAACATTGGGGAGGCGTGACCAGTTCAGGACGACTGCTGTCACGTCAGGATAAGACTGAGATGCCGGAACGAAGCTAGCTCTTTGAACATTTGAAGAGCTATTTGTTCCAACCAAGAAGCTCGCGGCAAGAGGACGACTAGGAACAGCGAGGCCTTCCCAAGGAGATTGACTTACTTCAGCCAGCACCCGGGTGCGCCAACGTGACAGGAGGCGGACACAGAACAGCGCAGCACCAGTGACGAGGAGACAACGAAAGACGGTCGTCCTACGAGCCATTGGTCACAATTGCCACAGTCGTTATTTACGTAGTACTTATAAGCGCGTCTGCACCGCATATCTGTCCCACTCTAACCGATACCTCGAACTTGAAATACAGACTTGGACGATCCAATTGAGTTCTGTGAACATCGCCGACTATGGCGATACAGCACTAGAGTAAGTATAATTAGCCTGCAAGCGGAGCATACGTCTGACTTGGGACATGTGCATTGTGGGTTGCTATTACAATCTAGTCCATTCTACCTTTCAATGTACGCGTAATGATCTTGTCCTTGGTACTGTGAAGTAGAAATGAAGTCAATGACAGAAAGCAAGCTGGAGCAGGAGGACTGACATGACGTGGACAATTGCTCCCCAACCAGAGTACGCGTCTCTATCGACCGCGTTCAAGAGCGTTTGCGAGATGGTTTCGAACAGATCTTCCGCTTCCAAGTCTGGTTCCCAAAGACCTTCTGCCACACCAAACAATTTCGCGCTCGCTGTACCAGCTACCACAAAATCTTTTGCAAAGTTTAGACATCCTATGAGGTCTGTGGCGGCGATGAAGGGCTTGTAACCCCCAGAAGGCGTTTTCGATAGACCAGCCATGACTGGTTCGATGAAGTAAGGGCCAAATCGATGCTGATAGAGCGTCGAGGAAACTAGGTGGGCAAAAGTCTCTGGTTCTATCTCTCTCTCCTCCTTGATGGTATACATATTGACCCGATAGCGAAAGCGCTCCCGACTAGATGCGACTACGTTAGGCGGCGAGTAGTGTAAAACAGACACCATTCAACTCACAGTGTCGTCACGTCGGAAGCCAATCCAGGTAGGCCAACATATACCCGATCAGTTACAGGAAATATCTAACAAGTAATCAAGTTTAGCATGATGACACGCGATGAGGGCGAATACCATACTCTCTGGAAATTTGAGGACAACCCCAATGCTTGACTTCCTAACCGCAGATCTGAAGCAATGGCGACACAATCTTTCCCTACCATGGCTATAACGGAGCCACCGTTGTATTCCATGATCGACTGTAGACGGTGTAAATTAGCATAGTACATTATGTGAACTCAAAACGTGGGCTGACCATATTTTCTAGCTCTGATGGTGATTCTGCTGTTTAGTATGAGAGAGACGGCGTTGTAGCTGGCGCGGCCAGTGACGCGTCGCCCGTTTGGGTTTACATGCATTTCCTAATCTAGCGTTGATAATTCAGAGTATTGAACCAACCAGTTCGTCTTGCAGGCAGCAGTTGTTTTAAACATTGTATAGTAGCGAGAAATTGGATACCTACTTCGTTGACCTTAGGGCTAATAATTACAGAAAGTTATGTATACTGAGGAGAGTTCTAACTGCTACCGAGGAATGGAATAATCATGTGAAGTAAAGTCTGCCTACTAGAGTTCTGCCCAACCCCCGTCCACCTCTTGTTGACCTCCGAGAGTGGTCAACAGGAATACGATAACGCTAACCCCCAGACGCATTCTCAGTCCTCGGTATAATTGCCCAATACCTGTGTTTCTCAGCCATCTGGATCCATCTTGCTTCTCCACAGACAGGTCATCGACATCCTTTTCTTCCGCGCCTTCCACGTGCCGTCTTCTCGCTCTTGATCTCCGCTTAATAGGAAGGTCCGACCTCTCTTCCGTCACAATGTGCCACATCGCGTCCACAACACCATTGTATGGTACAGGACGCGTCTCGACACACGTGCGCAACGCCTTCTCCGTACCCCGGGTTTGTACTTGCAATCTTCTGCGCACAGTCTCAATAGGCAGCGTGATTAGAAGGCTTGCCACAGATCCTAGTACTTGAGCAAAAGCCCATGCAACGGGACTGGTGTCTGCAGCGACATGTGGACCAAATCCCAGTCGAGGAGCGATAAGTGTTGGCATGAGGATGTGCAATAGAGGACGGAGGCCATTGTCAAGAATAGTAGGGATAAAGAGTTGCGGATGGAAATAAAGGCTTTTAATACCGCCCTCCTGGGCTATAATCTGCGTTAGTGCATCAAATGGCCCAGTGTACGTCCGGTGACGTTGCATCGCTGATTGGGAAATTAAGCGTGTCCTGACGAGATCCAGAGGCGAGAGGAGAAAGCCAGTGATGACATGTGATGCTACCGGCAAAAGAAGCGGTGGACGATATAGCCCAGAGGCTGATGACAAGAATACGGAATGCATAAGACTGTCAACGAGTGGTTGAACATTACTAAAAAGCACGTCATGAACGCAGGATGTGAGCAGGCCTGTGCCGAAGTCAGATATGGGACACTACCAAAGAATAACAATTCACCTTTCCATAGTGAAAGCCAGCCTTCTCCACGGAAGGCGGCGACGCGTTTCACCATGTCCCAAGCGCCATTCATACTACCCACTGGAATGATGTATTCGGGGCGTGTTCCGTCTTCTAGTACAGACGTCCTGACCACATAGCCCTGATCGTCAACGGGCTTTGGGGCTGGGTACTTTATGTGTGAAGCAGCGGGGTCCGCGAAGTAGGACTCGTCCTCGTTCGTAGAGTCGCTAAGCTAAGAGGAAGCTTACAATGATATAAATTACACATATTAGATGCCCACCTACCGCTTCTTCCTCATCGTCTTCCTCGTGCACCTGGCCAGATGGCGCTGGGACATCCTTGGGGATCCACTGAACTTGAAGAAGCAGCTTTCCTACTTCCAGGGGCATCACTAGTGCTGTACTTGTGTACTGAAGCAATGCTGAAGCGACTAGGGAGCGCAGTAGCAAGGGTACATTAAGACTGGAAGGTTCGCTGAGGTCTAGTGAAGGAGACAAGTCAAAGATTGAGTTGTGAGCAGGACGAGCAGTCCATTGATAGCTGGTCATTGCAGGTATTGCGGGTGCGGGTGCACTTGCGTTCTGCATAGGAGGTGGAGGAGGAACGAATGCCCATGCGGATGAGGCGGGGTTGTAGAGATCACGAAGGGACGGATTTGAGCTCATCAGTAATCACGCAATGCAACCCTCCCAAAATGGGAGAGTCAAAAGCAAATTGTACTTGGCTGGGAGCTGTAAGACTGTGAGATGACAAGAACACAATCCTGACTTGACTAGCTTTTGAAAGCCTTACCTAGAGTTTAACGGAAGAGTCGGATAGTTTGACAGCAGCTTGTTACTCTATAGCTGCCGCTCCAATTGCCACGTGACCATGCTAGATCAGCATCTCATGCTCAGGTACGCAGTCTTTGTGGCCACTAATAAATCAGCTAGCTTACTTGACGGCCGGTGTTTTTTTTTAAAAGCAGGATATGATGATCAAGATGCTGAGATGAAAAGTGCTTACGGGTATTAGTCTCTCAGTCCAACATAATACTCACTCAGGGGGGTAAAAGAATCGCTATCATAAGTATTAGAAAATGATCCAACATCTGTTGCCTAGGTTTGCATGGATATACATTTCATTACGATGGTACGCCAGTCATTTTTTTCCTGCATTGGCAGTCATACTTATATAGTAAAAATCAGTCATACTTATATAGTAAAATCAAGTGGCGAGGGACGCGAGTTTGAAGTAGTGGTCCACCAACAATCCAGCGCAGACCATCACAGCGCCATGACGGCTTGCCTAGAATCAGTCTATCAGAATTGGGGCATGTGACTATGTCAATTAGACGCACCATAAATTTCTTCCAGCTGTCTTGAGGATCATTATGGTCAAAGGACCATATGTGCCAGAGACACAGGAAGAACGGCGCAATGACACTTATCATATAGAACGGGAGGCGCTGGCCGTTCAAGTACCCAGCCCACGAAAGGCACCCAAAGAAGGTCAAGTCAAACAGACTCAATGCAGGACGAATGCTTTCGCCCAGACTAACCGCCATGGACTTGACTCCGGCCATCTCGTCGTCCTTCCTGTCCTAAGACGACATAGTCAGCACATGCCTCCTAGTGCAAAACGTTACTGGTGAGTTACCCACCTGACATGCGTAAATGGTGTCGTAAAGACATGTCCAGCTACGGAGGCATTGTCAGTGACGCACAGCAAACCGCCGTGCTCCAAACTTACCAGCACGACGCAATTGCGACAGTCAGGATCATGTCCCAATTGAAATGGCCCGTCGTTGCAACCCAAGTGAATGGGACGGCCCAGCTACAAGCAAAGCCTTGGAACCAGATAAGATGGTATACTTCCGCGTTCAAAAAACCATACCGAGGAACAAGGAAGGCCAGGGCATCCAACGCTTCATCAGCGGATACGTCCCACCACACGCAGGGAGCGCAACAACACCAAGTGTGAAACTAAAAGTTTGTTCGTGGGAGCTAACAATTCTTGAATGTACGACTCACGCTGCAGTGCCAGCAGTCGAAAACATGTAAAAGATGGCAGCAACGAGAACAGCCAGAAGAACTGAAGCCTCCAACCTAGAGACTGCTCCTGATGCGATCGGTCGGCCTTTTGAACGTTCTATTGAACAAGCGTCAAGGGAGATAGTCAGGACAGAACTGAGACGCACCAACTTTGCGATCGAAATCGCGGTCAAGCATGTCATTTATGACACATCCTGCGCTGTGCACAAGTGTGCCCAGCAATACATAGAACAGGAAATCTTTCACAACTTCGTCCATGGGCAACGCCACGTGATAGGCTGCCGACAGGAAACCCCAACCTAGCCGTGATTATTTACAACCAACGAATACGTTCGCCTATCTTGCAACTTACCAAAGGGCCAAAAAATTAAGTCACTCCCCACTGGGAACCAGTGGAGTCTGGTGAGCTCGAACAATGATCTTGCCTTGGAGGGCATTTAACAAACTTATGGAGATAAACTGGAGTGGATACCAGAACCATCAGCGATGTTCATTTTTATACCCCCACCTCAGGCCTCAACGCCTGCTGGGTCCGATGCGCCGGCAGATAAGTCCCTAAAACAATTTGCAACAAGTTCTGTTGGTGAGCTATATTTTAAGATAATAAAGGAGACGGGGAGATTAGACGGGGCTTTGCAGGTCCAGCCACCTGGGCGTTCTCATGGCATCTCGACATACCTCCGCCGAGCTTCGATCCTTCAAAGGCCTATATATGGTCGGATCGACATATGTTTCCCAGAACTTTATTCTTCGGTGAAATCCACTCATCTGTCTCTGCCTGTAGAACCACGCCGTGGCGAACGGGACAGCACCCTTGGGACAGTATGATGAAAAGTGACGATTACATGCCAATGTTATAGCGCACTTCGTGAAGAAATCTTTAGCAAGATCCGAAGGAATATTGGTTATAACTTACGGGGAATGAACTTAAGAGTACGTAGCAGAAGTTCCTTTTCCACGTCCATTGTCCACATCACGCATATATGGATATCGATGACCGTACCCTCGTATAGATGCGTTCCAAGGTAAGTGGTGTGGCACTGTAACTTTGGATGCACAAAGTTAAACAAAGCTGACGACCGTCTAGTGACATTTGGACCTGGCAAACAATGCATCGCCTATATGGAGTTGGAGCCGATGGACATATGATTCGTGACGCAACGCTGCGTCGATACATACTCTAACTCCCAGGTCCCTCGACCGAATGCATTCATTCATCCCTCCCTCTCTTCCCCTTCGAAGCCTCTCTCCAGCGAGCCTTCCACTCCCTCGTTAGCGCACCTTTTTGGGCCTCCCACTGGGAGTGAATCTCGGAGGTAGTTTGGGTACGGAAAAAGGGCTCCCCGCCTCTGTCTTTATGTACGCCCTCGTAAGGGAAAAGGGAGAATATGTCTTGAGGTGTGTTTCTTGTGCTGGAGGAACGGGAACGGAGAGCCGGCGGGAGAGGGAAGAAAAAGGGGAAATTCGGGTCGAGCGTTGGGTGTGCTTGTGGCTGCTCATGAGGAATGGAGACTGCGTGAGGGAGAGGAAGCGCATGATCTGGTTGGGTTGTGTGGGTAAGGGCGGAAATACCGAGCACGTCTTCCTCCTCAAAGTCCAGGTCGAGATGTCCCAGTAATGAAAATCCGGCTGCAGCGGGTCGCAGTCAGTCAAGTTGACAAGGGGGATTAGAAAAGCAAACCAAGGACGCGATGAAGTAGAATAACATAACGAAACATACCTTCTTCCTCCCTCGGTGCGAACAGATCTTTCAGTTGAGCTTGCTTCTGATTATGGGTGGATGGTTCTGACGCGGGCGTAGGGGGAGGCTGTTGTTTGAGCGGAGACACTGCTGTGTCTGACCCCATTTCCGTATCCTTGAATTTCGCTTGCGGTACTTCCTCGATGTCGCTCTCATCTACATCCATCCATGTCTCAGTCTGAGACTTGCCTTTACTCTCAAGACGCGCGTCTTCAACGTCGGACAAGCTCTCCTGTCCACCCCATCCTTCATCCCCGCCCTTGTTGTCAAAGAGGGAGTTAAGGAGCGCGAGAGAGGTGAACTTTTCTTGCGTAAGGGAGGGGATTTCTCCAGTCACAGTTTCAGCTATGGGTTGACGAGCGGTAGGAAAGGGAGACGGCACGAGTGATGGTGGTGGGGAAACAGCAGATTTCGGGACCAGCGATGATAAAGACTCGTGGGCATCATCTTCATCCTCGGTACTGGGTGCGCTTTCAGCGTCCTGTTCATTGTCACTGCTCTCGGCCTCTTCAGCCCGTCTTTTGCCCGGGATTACGGGCCCATCGGCGTTTTCAGCATCACTCTCAACCGCGCCCGCTACCTCAGCATCCAACCAAATGCCCTTCAGATGCGCCGAGTCCCAGCGTGTCGGATCGATCGTCCGGCGGCGTGCACGTGTGGGGGGAACTTTGACGCGTTTTTTGCGTTTCCCTGTCCCGAGTTTCCCATCCTTCTCGCGCTTCTTGTTCGTTGTGACAAGTACCCGAGGCGGCTCTAAAGGTTTTTCAGGTCTCATCCGCATGACCCTCACTACGCGTCCCATCTCTGTGACCCTCCATCCCCCGCGGGTGGGTGCCGTTTCGGGCGTGATCAGCGACATATCGAGTGCATGGGTGGAGGAATTGAGACGGCGTTTTTTAGGTGGTGGAGAGGAAAGGGAAGGCGAGTCTATTTGTTTTTGGATCAATTGGGAGTGAGTGCATTGGGCAGATACGCACCGTTCGCGGAAATCAGGCTTTGCATCTCCAATACGGAGCTTTGCACCTTTCCATACTGTTCCACTGAGTACATTCACACCTGTCCAATATCAACCATCAAAAAAAATACAGCCGAAAGACAAACTCACACTTTGCCAAGTCAGATTTGCGACCTTCAATCGTCGCGTACCCGAAAGGCCTTGGTTGGCCTAGCGCATCGAGTGTCCCAAAGCCATCGAGGGAGATTACCTTTCCAAAGGCACCGAGTCGCTTTGCGAGGTCAGCAGGTGTGATGGCGGGTGTTGTGAGACCAGAGATATGTAGGCGTTTCGTTATGGTTTCGGTAGACATGATGGTTGCATTACAAGCCGTGATTGATCTGCCTAGGGACTATCGACAGGCTAGATCTTAAATCAAAAAAAAACTGCTCGCTGCAAGGTTCGAACTTGCGACCTCAGGATTACCGAGTTGATACTCGTCATATGATATATATGAGACCTGCGCTCTAACCAACTGAGCCAAGCAAGCTCAGGGTAAAGGATTATATAATCAAGTGCTAATGGTTCTTGAGAAGGTTGTGAGAAAGGTTGTTTGTGCTTTACGAAGAGGTGTGGTCAAGATCGCGATTGCACATAACGTTCAACTAACGTTTTCCGTCAGGTGACACGTTGCTTAGACGAGGTAGACGTCTTCATTGAGCTCAGCCTCGAGCTGGCTTTGTGCCATAAGTCTTTCCAAATATCTCCCTTGCTTCCTCGCCAGTTGCTCGGATGACTGGTCGGAAAAGACAGGCCTCAGATTCTCTCCTTCCAGTGCGTTCAGCGAAATACCAACGCACAGAAGAGAATCAGGGCATCTGGAATCGTTGGCGTCAACTCGGAACTGACGCATTCACACTTGGCTACGAAACGGTCCGCCTCGGTTACCTGTCCATCATGAACTGTGAGATTAGTTCTATTGCCACTCACGATCATCGTCTGACAACGTGTTTAAAGCCTCTCAAAAGTCAGATGCATCTGAAACCACTTCTCAAGAGCCCGACAAACCTAATCACACTAGTTCTTTGCCTTCCCGAGCTACCCATTCAGCCTTGCCTCATCGCCTGCCCATACCAGAACAGTTCCATAAACACATAGACTCCCAACCAATGGCAGGCTGCTCCCGACTTTCATCTTCTTTGCCATCGCGTTCACAATCCTCCAATGCACTCAATGGAAACGCGACCTCAACTCCATCATCCCTCACTGGACACACCTCAGTCACCCCGGTCCCCCCAACATCGAAGGAACACCTTCCATACAGCCAGTCATATGAGTTCGTAGAAAGGTCCGCACACGGACGAGGGATGATGCACAGTATTCGTCTTCGGCGGAGTCGAGATCACATATACGCTCGCGTTGTAAGTGTACAAGCAATGCTAACCAGATTCTACATCTTACTATGGACCGATATCATAGCACAAAGCCAAGGTGCAGGAAGATCGGAAAAAGGACCGTGAAGCGCTCGTGCAAGAACTCTATCATTTCAAACGCTCTACTGGTCAATACCCTAATATTTTTTCGGGTGTTCTGTCTCTCACTCTGATCTGCATTATCAGGATATACCTCAGATTTTGATGCTTTTAAATGTGCGTTCATTCTGTCTTGCCCGTTTCTGCATCTAACTTCGCGTGAATATCCAGCTTTGATTAATTATCAAGCTCGGCTTGAGATCCTTGAACGACATGCCCTTTCGCGTGCGTAATTCTACTTACTTCAGTTTAGCACACTCACGACGTTATGGTTAGCTTCACCGTCACTGACGGATCTCCGCTCGAAGCAGATGTCACCTGGAGTCTCCCGTAGACACTCGTTCTCAGATGTGAGCATGTGCATACTTCATTTCCCACTTCGCTGAAATGTGGCAGGACGTCGATCCCGACTTCCTAGAACGCGCACTCAGGAAGGCCAAGAAGTCGTTTGAGCGGTACGGGCATGTCTTTAGTTTATTCTTCCTCACTGAAGTAATCTTCTGCAGTCCACCACCCAAACCGTTCTCTCCCACACATGATCGTCTACGTTTATCGGCCCGACACAGAGATGAAGCCATTGAGAATCGTCTGCGACCAAAACTACCCAAGATTCTTCCTCCTGACGCTGAGAAGCAAGTGAACGCACTCCTGTGCAAGAAAGGCGTCATTTCCAAAGTTGCTCGAGAATCTGTTAATGACCGAGATCTGTCTCGGTTACTGCCCAGTCAATGGTTGAACGACGAGATTATCAACTTTTATGGGGCGATGATCTTAACGCGCTCGGAGTCCAGTGGCAGCGGTGTCCCCCCCGCGAAGAGAAAGATACTGGATGTCCACTGTTTTAACACCTTCTTTTGGCCAAAGCTGAAAAATGAAGGCTATGAGCAGGGACGGCTGGCGAAATGGACAAAGAAGGTCCGTGACTGCACAGTGAAATTGAAGACGTTTTCTCATCCCGTGTGCAGATTGACATCTTCTCGAAAGATGCCATCCTCATTCCTGTCAACCACAATAATTCTCACTGGACCGGGGCTGCCATCAACTTCCGTCGAAAGCGGATAGAGTCGTATGATAGTATGAATCTTGACCACCATCAAGTTTTCAAGGTACGTTAACTTTGTCTTGACGTGTCCACGGAGATCCTCATGTTACCTGCCAAGGCTCTGCGAAGTTATCTGGACTCGGAACACAGAAACAAGAAGAAGAAACCCTTTGACTTCACTGGGTGGCAGAATCATAATCCTGAGGACACACCACAGCAGGAGAATGGTTATGACTGTGGGGTGTTCACGTGCCAGTTCTTGGAGTCCTTGTCCCGAGGGGAGGAAGTATTCCACTTTTCGCAGCGGGATATGGTCTACTTGAGGCGGCGGATGATTTGGGAAATTGGCCATGCCAAGTTCCTGGACGGCCCATGAGAGTGGGCCTTGCTTATGTTACATGGTTTTACGACACTGTATTAGCATTTGCTGCGGATACGGGAATGGTGTGACTTGAATGACGAGAAAGGCGCACTCAGAATCTTGAGCGATCGATCAAAAGAAACGTCCATAGTGGGTGATTGTCACCGCCGAAACCACCATACAACGATGAAGAACCAGAACACGAGTACGAGAAATATGATGTACCATAGCCATCGACAACCCTGCCGCTGTGCCATGTTGTTCATTCGACGAAACGTGCCGGCGAGTATGCCCGAAGTCTCCGCGAATGCGTCATTCTGTGGAGCATGATAAGGAGGGAGTTGCTGACGTGGAGCGACAACATGCACGCACCATCTGGCTGAGTTGCACGGTTGATTCTCGAACCTCGTTTCCGATACCAATAGTAATCTTCGTAATCAAGCTAATGAGTTTCCTGGGAAGACGAGACAGGAAGCGCCACGTACATCCTTGAGTAGCTTCACTTTGGCTGCCAGGCCCTCCAACGCCTCGTCATTCTGACCTTCCAGGTCGTCCACGTAGCGGTGGCCTGAGGGCTCTGAGTGTGAGGTGCCAAACGGTGACGAGCGTCCTGAGGCTGGAGGTGTCACGCCGAGGAGAGCTGAACGGTCTCGTAGCGCTGCATTTGATGCTCTGTATCTGAAGTATCAATCAATGAATGGTAGAAGGAGCTTCCGCGAGTGCCTGACCGTTGTTGGGACATATATTGTGTTTATAAGACCAGCTCCACGACGCGTCCCGATGAACGGGCGAAAGAGAAATATATATTATTTATGAAAGCCCTTCACAATAGAGGCTGAAGGCGGCGGATGTATTTCCGGAGGTTAGCAAAAGTGGTAAGTTGAGATTGTAGAGTACACATCCACGTCACACGCCGAGATTAGTACTAGTATAGCAGTACATACCTATGACATAGCATAGCTATACAGAATCCAGCTCACTGAGCTCTGCGGCTTGTGGTGAAGAAATCCGTTATTATAATATCATTGATACAAGAAAATATCCACAAAGCACAGGCAGCTCCGAGGACCAGAGTAGAAAACGGATGCCAGAAGAAACACAAGCCTCCATATCCAGATTGGAGGGCGATGATGCATATACTAAGTACGCCTGGCAAGCGTGCAAATATCTGAAAATACGTATACCTATAAATCAAGAAACTAAGAATGCGAAATATGGCAATGCGAAGTATATGTGATGGATATGTCAATGCAAATGTGTTCTTGGCTAAGGCAAGGTGAGGCTGGTGTGTCAAATCAGAAGAGTGGGAAATAGCGCTCTAGAATACAAGCAAGTCCATGGCTTTGATGTACGCGCACTTTCATTCGATACTCATCCGATTTGGGTTTGTGCTCATCGGTCCTCGGGTCAAGTGCTGAGAGCCACTTCTCTGTGTGTGGGTTTTACTTCTTGCAACTGTCGCGTAGGGCATTAGTCAAAGAAAATACGAAAGAGAAAAAACACCAACCTGATGCCTTCAGTCCCCGACCGAAATTGCGCATCACCATGATCGAAAAAACGATCGTGATGACGAGAAGGACGATTGCGATTGCGGCTACCAGTATCGTGAGCGGCTGGAGGAAGGGTACATCTTCAAGAACTCACAAAAAGTGGAAAGCGATTTCCAGTACTGTTCATATTGCGTCTCTCGGTACTGAAGGACGCGGAAAAGCTGAAACGAATAAGGAAACGAACTCTGTAGCAATTGGCTAAAAGAGCTCACTTTGTATGAGAAATAGACCAGGGCGCCCACACTTCCAAACATAAACGTTCCCATCATCCACTTGTTCTCGTGACGTGCGGCAAGGTGGCCTTCGATGAGGAGGATAATCGACAACGGGAGAGCAGCCCAGGTGACGTAGTACTCCCAGTCGTTCTTCTGGAGAACCAGCCATATGAATTGCGTGGAGAAACCGACCCAAAAGAAGACGTCGAACTTGATCAGGCATAAGAAAATTTGATGCGTGGCATACATTTTCTTGATGCGTCGGTCAGCACCCAGAAACTTGTACACCTTCCAGCCGAATTCATGGTAAATTTTCCAGCCAAGAGTGATGTACGCTATCTCAGCAGCGGATATGACGGCAGGAATAATGTCAGTGAGAACGGTCACTGATACATGCAGAATCCCGGTCGAAGAGGTCGCCGAGTTCTTGATTTCGCTGATTTGAATGATGGCGTATAACAGGAAGAGAAGGTTGAATATGCTGAAAAAGGCGTTAGGAATAGGTTAATGCAGGTAAGTAGCAGGATATGAGCTCACATGAGAGACACAAATTGCAGGGTGTTACGTGCATACACCGCATCAACTGCCATGACAAGTTGGAAGATGCTGAATTTCGGGATGGTTTCAAATGGAGACACAAGAGACGTTCAAACACGTACTGGGCAAGCGCGAATACACTGAGATACACTTCCAGTTTCCCCGAACCATCCTGCAATCGGACAAGCAAGTCGCCCTCGATGGCCAGATCCACTGCAGTCTCGATCACCACAGTAAGGACAAACAATCGACATGCCCAGGAGTCAGGAAGAATCTAGACAAAATTCAGCAAAACCGCCAGTATCGAAGACACAGTAGTGCTGACTTTGGCCCAAAAACTTCTATTGTCGATCATCTTCTCCTGCTTCAGGGCTGGGGGATAGTCATGGTTCGAAGAGTTTATTTCGATATCTTCTTCTGCAACTTTATCAACCGAATAAGACGCTTTCTGATCGGTGGAAAATGAGTCGCCTCGTGAATCAGAATCGTCCAATGGATTGGTCGCAACGGCAAAGGTCTGATGCCGTGAAGTTCTCGAGTACGGTTCCGCATATTGGTCAATGAGATCGCTGAGGTCGTTATATGAAGACTTGAAGTCGTCTGAAGGGGATGAATTGTGATGTGGTGCGGATAGATAGTCTGTTGAGTGATCACCGTAGGTTGTGAACGGGCGTGCCATTGTTGGCAGATGAAAAGAGTGTTAGTTAAAGGAAATGTGAATTCGTCCCGCGAGTATATAAAGTTGAAACGAGTGTGGTATCCACTGTCAAAGCTTGCGATGGCGTTGGCAATGGCAGTGGAATGCGCAGCCTTGTGGTTAACTATATGTCTGAACAATTCTGTCCACGCTTTTGTCTGTGAGCCGCATTCTGCTACCCGTGTGAATATTTTCCTTGTTTCAAAGTCTGCCGTGACCACAACGGACGTGATTCAAGACACAACTGATCTAAGTAAACGCAGCGAACTCTGAAAGTTATGTGGCTAATCCTATGCCAGAATCATGCAACTCGCAGTTATCACCTAGTTGGGAGAGATTTGCATAACCTGTCGCGATTTACCTTGTTCCTCTCTAAAACTCGTTTAGAGTACCGCAAGGATATTCATCAAAAATGTGGGCAGACTCATGTGTCCAAAATAGCGTGCACACTGAGGTGGAGCCTTTGAACTTCCGTCCTTAAATGAAGCAATTGAGTCATTCATTGAACGATGGTGTGACGCGCCTTTGGTTTGAAATTTGCTTTTGAGCAATAGTGTTGCCTCGAACCTTGAAAGGAGTCACCCATCCTGTTCCGTATCGGAATGATCATCGATGACAAAGTCGTACACCCCAGTAGATTGCACTTACTGGGGAATTCGTCCGGGAAGGATCCTGATAACATGTCAAAGCTCTGCGTGCCTGTAATGTTAAGCACCAAACAAAAATGGACGATTTACGGCGGGGGCCTACGAACTCCTACGCGTGCAAATGAGACTGCGAAGCACGAGTTATGCGAACTCACACGGCCGCAATTTATATCGTTCAAGCTCTGACAAAGAGCCTCATCATGAATAAGGAGAACATGGACGACTCACCACTCGGTAAGATACTACTATTCTCCGCATGCTGATCGTAAAACTTTGAAGATAAGAGTCCGGCGACCTCGGCGACTTCGTGTCCTGCAGGCTGCTAGCTTCAAGAACTTGCCAGTAACCAGGGTTCAGACTCCAACGGGACACAGTGGCCAAATATGTCGCCGCTACGAGGCTAACTTTTTGAGGAATGCCTGGAGGCGATCCACGAGATAGTAAGTGAAAATTTTCCAAGTGTAATCCATACATAATTTGGTCGGTATGAGAATCTGCAACTCTACTTCGCCGTGCGCCGTGCGGGCACAGTTGGAAGTCGAGGTGGCGGAAACGATCTTACTTTGCCTTTTTAGGATTTGCTTCTTCACTTCGTCGCGGAAGAGCGTCATGACTATTCAACGCCATTCAACGTTCAGCCCTCGGTCCCTCGTCGAGTGCTACGCACCACATCGAGTCAAACTCACGACCGATGATCCGAGAGCTCCAAATTCTCGTATGTAAATGCCTGCTCTTTGTAGCAGCATAATTGCTTCTAGAGTGACGATACGTACGCGCGACCTGCAAATGGTACTGACAACTCGCGTTCCTGCTCTGGGACTCGAAATAACCAGAAACTCTAGGCAGATCCTCGTAATTTTTATTTATAAACTGCATTCTCTGCCAGCTAATTAGTTGCTTTACTGATTGATAGAGGCATGCAAGTAGGGAAGTTCAAGGAAAGTCGACTGCTTGAAGCGAGCTACAGGGCCCGACTGCGACTCCACATAGATTCGAGAGGGTTCATGTGGTCATCTCTCTCCCACCGGTAGAATCTTAGCACCACTTAGCGGGGCTTGAATGTCCCTATGTCTGCCTCGAAGTTACTATAAAATTGCTCTCTGTGAGTGAGCGTGTTTCAACGGGCATCCTCATGGCTTCTCCGCAGTCGCAAGCCATTGACTCTCATCCAGAATCAACCTCACTTCCTGATCGCAGTTGTTATCTATCCAATGAGTTGTCTGCTGCTCCATCATTTTTTTCACATCAGGCTCGCCATTGCCATTCACTTGGCGTGGACATTGTAGTCGAGACTAGAGTATTGACCGAATCTTCTTCGAAAACCTCTAGCCTTGGCGCAACTTTCAATCCAGGTCTTACGCAATTGTCCCATCCTGGTCCTGATGTATCTCAGACCAAACATCTCCAGAACGCTTCCTCTCCTGATCCCTCCTCTCCTGACTCCTTGGCCAGCTCCCCCTCGACGACTACTTACGTGAACGTTTTTCCCACTGATGCTTGGAGTCGCAAAACTTCATTCGACAAGGAGGCGGAGGTGTCGACACCTAGCCTCGAGTTCGAGCATTTGACTCGAAGATTGTTAACTACCTACTTCGTATATTTTGTTTGTGGATGGGGCGATGGAGGTGAGTCCACGGTTTAAGTTTGGAGGTTCATGCTCATTGAACTCTTCAGTCACCGCTACTGTCCTGCCCTGTATGTTTTTTCCGTTATATTCTCTGTACTTTGCTCAGCGTTGTTCTGTCAGCTTTTGAAAAAGATTTTCATCTGAACTATATGACATGCTCCCTCTTGTTTTCGGCCGTTACGGTCGGGTAAGCTTCTGTCGAAACCAAATAATTGTAAATGCTGACAACTATCCCCTAGATTTGGGGTGGGTACCGTCTTGCTTGAACGAATCACCAAGTTTCTGGGTCGATTTTACCCATCTTTGGATCAAAAAACTTATCTCCCTGCTGTTCCATTTTTCCATTGCCTGTTCACGGAGTCGGCAATTCTCCATTGCGGGATCGGATATTCCCCCACAAAAGCACGATTTTTCTCGCTTGTTCTTGGAGGTGTCCTTCATCCTCTGTTCTTTGTTATAATGGGTACTTCTCGCAATTATCCAGCGTTACTTTTCGCATATGGTATTTCCGCGTTCGCCCGCTCTTTCTGGACTGGTAAGCATTTGTTTTGATCTTAACAATTTTTGCTTATCTGGCTTGTTTAGCATCATGGTGAGTGTCGCGCTGTGGTATGTCACAGGCGCTAATGGGTTGCAGTAATTTTTATGTCGTGTCCACACCCAAGAAGCCCCTTGGGGTTTTACTGGGATGCTGGTGTGAGCATCAATGTGTGTCTGCATAAGACTGCCACTCATGGCTCTCAGGCATCGGGTCATTTTTGGCCCCTCTTGTATGCCAAACGCTTCTGGCAAAGGGGATTCCCTGGAGACATTTTTACCTCGGCTCCTTGGTTGTTTCTGCAATCGCTTTGAGCTCGATCATCTTTTCTTTTCGTCCGACGCGCAACGAGTTTCTGGCAGATCGCAAGGCCGCACTCGACACTATGCAAATTACGCCAAGCGCTCACAGCCCTGGGACTGACATGATAATACAACCACAGTTACCACATGAAGAGAAAGATTTATCTGCTCGCCGTGTCGATGCCTGCATTCCACCTAATAGTGCGGTCGCTGTCGCTGCATGTCATCTGCACTACTGACCTCCTACACCCAGCTCTCTCCCTAGCTTTGTCGATGCCGTATCAGTGGGCCTTTTCATTGTTCGCTTTTATTTACGGCGGCAGTGAGACCACCTTTCAAGGATTTGTGAGTCTCCCACTCAGATTTACCACCGGACAAAATCTTGAACGACTTCTCGCAGATCGTTACCTATCTCCTTGTCGAGCGGGTGTGTTTCTGTTGTTCTAGCTGCTGCCGTCCCGTCTTGAAGATGCATTAGCATTCTAATCCGAACACCGTCGGATATGTCAGCAGCGGCTTTTGGGGAGGCATGGCAGCTGGCAGAATTTTGTGGGGGTGTTATTGTACTGGGTGGGTTGCAGTGCATTATCGTGACCTTGTCTAATCTTCAACGTGTTCGGCAGCTTGACCTTCACCCAACGCAAACACATTATTCATGCATGCACGTTCGTAGCTCCATATGTGAACTCTCTAACAACCACTGACTAATAGTCATCAGAGGTTCGTTAATGAGGACATGTTCCTCGCACTGACAACCTCTAACTTGATAACACCCAGGCGTTGCACTCTCCATGACCATCCTTATTTGGTTTGTCGATTCAACAGTCGAGAACGCACTTTCATCCGCCGTGGTGGGTTTGATGTATGGACCTATATTCCCCGGGACACTAGGCCTTTGTAACGATGTCCTGCCAAGAGACGTACACATGGTTTCAATGGCTATCCTGTGAGTGGCTTCATCGCAACATTCCAGACCGGCTGATCATGACGTTCCATTCTAGCAATGCCGTTGCTAGCGCGGGCAGTGGTGCGTTATTTAACTCGGGCTATACCTTTTCAGTCTAACCAGAGTGTTCAAGCCCTACTCCCCTTTTTGAATGGTTTAATTTCGAACATGGACGGCATGAGAGTCTTCTGCTATGTGACAGTCTCTCAAACTGTGGCCATGTTCTTCCTTTGGCTCTTCTTCCCTTCGTCTCTACCTGTGCGCGTCTCAAGTCCCGCGTGAGCCTAGGGAAATTATCCAGCAACAAAAATAGAGACAGAGTGAAGACAACAAATGATTCCAAAGGAATAATGTAAACATTGAGATTTCCGTACACCTATTTTTTGGGTATCGAGTGGTGTGTACATAATATAGACAACAATAACAACACTGTCAGTGTAGAGTAGTACAGATGTAGGGTATCATAACGTTGCTCGTAGACATGGTACGTAGCATGGTTAGACTGGTCCATACGTGTACAGCATGGGAAGTACTCGCGCATGCAATCATATGGCAAACTGAGAAAAGGCTAATCGTCACATAATCAGCCGTCGGTATCGGTTGATGACCCAGTCTCGTCTCCTTCGACGTCTGGCACCATTGATCAATGAGTAAGCAGAGCCACAACGTCTTGAAGCATTGAACCTACCGACGAGATAGTCTGGTTCAATTCTCACAGCAGGCGCGGGCAGCGGCGGGGGTGGTGGGAGTGGTCTTGGGGGACTTGGGCGCTTCTGCTGGGCAGCCAGCGTACCCCTACCTGCCCCTGTCTTACTGCCCTTGGGACGCCCACGTTTCGGCGGACCTGTGCCAGCAGCGCTCCTAGCTGATATCGCGGACGACGTCGACGCAATAGGTGTGCCAACAGATGATTGAGAACCTGGGGTGGAAGAACGATCACGCTCAAGGAAAGAGGCAGTAGACGAGGAACGAAGTTTAGACGGGACTTTGGATTGGGAAGATGATGAAGGGACTTGAAGAGTCTGAGTAGAGCTAAGTAAGAAGGGACTAAAAAGGATAGATAGGACTCGCACATTGCTTGCAGTCGTGCCGCTGCTGTCTGGATCTGCTTTGAGACGAGACACCGGTGACCCTGTCAGAGTGTCAGATCATCAGAAGAGGATGCAAAAAGCACCACCGTCTGACCTGCTGTTTTTAGTTTCTTCGTGGGTTTTTTCGTTGGTGATGTCTGAGGTGATATGGGCTGAAATAACAGCAATTCAGATCGGGTCAAACAGGAATTGCACAACTCCTACTCGTTTTCGCTTCAGATTGAAGTCTGCATCATCTGCGACGAGTTTTTCAAAAACAATCCCTGAGCACCTTCAAGTAGATTTTACCTGCGCGCTTTCCTTTGCCCTTTGCCTTGCCCTTACCATTCGAGTTATCATCTGAAGCATTGCCGTTTTCTGAGCCTGGGTATGGAGATGCTGACCGGCCAGGTTCAATGGGAATCCTGAGGAACTTGTGAGTACGCTTCCTCTACAAAAGTAGCTTTTAGCCCACTTTGCCTTGAGATTTGTCCCGCGAGGAGCTGCACGCCTGCTTCCGGTCCCTATCCCCATGCAAGTACTCAGGTGTGGGGCAAATCTATTGGAAGCAACCTAGAGTGACAGTTCAGGTTAACGAATGTGTGTTGATTGACTATCAACTCACTTGGCGCTTGCACACCGTGCATTCAAAGAGAATGTTACCGTCAGATTTGCTTCCGTTCGGAGTGTTGGTTCCAGTGCTTGAAGCCGTCTTTCCTCCGACATCGCTGCGGACGAGAGACTGCCCTTGCGGTATGAAAGTCTGGCCATTTGGGTGGACTAGATGTGCGGAGGGAGGATATGTCAGAAACGAGTAAACGACAGACGAGGATACACGACATACCCATGCCACACCTGCCGACAGGTCAGTAGCCATTCACGCTGGTAATTTACTAATGACGCACCGGGTGTGACATATGCGACAAACCGCTTTACTACGCAGAAGCTGGTGGTGCGCCTGTAGTGCCGCATCCATTGCCAGGTCATCCAACATAACTGAGAAGATCTTGGACGTCTGGAGCATTGGTTAGCGCTACTGCAGCACTACCACGCCGTCCGACAACTTACAATGGCTGATATAGCATCTTCGCGTTCTGCCTTCGACATGGCTGATACGTGTCGGAGACTGATATGCCTCGGAGAAGTACTGCACAGTAAGTAGCTTGAGGGCTTGTTCACCGTTCACCCGATGTCATGATGTTGAATCCCAATTCGATCATTGACCACGTGGTTATCTCCGTGTCATTATTCGCTGACCTTGAATATTGGGCGCGAACATGATGGATTCCGACAAAGACAGTCAACGGTATAAACAACTCCACGTTCAGACCTTCAGCGATAATTCGTAGTCCATTCATGGAGTACTCCATCCGAACAGCTGGGGGAACTCTAGTGGGCTAATAGTTAACCGGGCCGTCCTTTCGGCATGATCTTCCAATATATGGTCGCTTCTTTTCCTTCGCATCTCCACCGGAGCAGCTTCGCGCACAACTGGCAAGACCTTCCTTGAAAATTGCGACTGACGACGTGCGCTCGTTCACGCCAGACTTCTTAGATCAAGGTGTCTGCTCAGTTATGCAAGAGCCACAAAGCTCTCAGCGTGCTTTACGAACTCACGAGTCCGTTAATGGAGCTCGGGTTCTCGAGCGCTTTAAAGCTTAACAGCTAAGGGAGTACGTACTAATCTTCATTCTCGTTAATTATCCACACCTGAGGTTTCTTCGCTAAATACCGCGAAATCTGACTAGTATATGTGGGAATACGTTATAATTCCCGTTGAATTAAACAGAGGTTCCTCGCTTGCGCCGGAATCTTCACCACCATGACGCGCTTGCTAGTGCTGCTCTCTGCGCTTTGTATGCTAACTGGTTCAAGTGCTCATTCGCGCCCGCAATTAGCTGCTCGCTCCCGGACAGACACGGCAGCGACTTCGACAGGAAATACAGCTATTATCGACCCTGCAAGCTATGTCAATGTTTTCATCGGCACAACCAATGGAGGACATGTCTTCCCCGGTTCGCGTCTATTGTGCATCTTTGACTCCTGCTGATTTTTGCATAGGTGCCACTCTTCCACATGGAATGGTGAAAGTCGGACTCGACACTGATTCTCCAGGAAACGTAAATCCATCCAATGTTTAGTCTTCGTGACGCCTGATCTTCGAATACTGTATAGCAAGCAGGTTATGATGCTAATTCTACTTTCAATGCGACAGGCTTCTCGCAGTTGCATGATTCGGGGACTGGTGGTGTGCGTGTCCTAGGCGTTGCAAAATACCATACTAACAAGCTACTATTCCCTGAAGGGCTCGTCACTATCCAACTTCAAGCTCTGGCCTCTGCCTGAATGCGAGTCGTTCGCATCATGCAACACGTCCATGTCCGTCAGAAGAACGTTGCGCAAAGTCCTCCCTGATGGTACCACCCACTCCTAGTCTCGTAACTTGATGCTAAATATAACATCTTACTTGTATCACAGGTTCTCCTGACGATGCAGGTTCACCTGGTTACTTCGCAACGAATCTGGTATGTGACGAAATGTGCCACACTGTGCCGCCAACTTAGCCCTTGTAGTCTACTGGAGTGCGAGTGGAGTTGACTGCTTCACGTCGCGCTGCACTTCACCGTTACACATTCCCGCCGTCGTCACGTGAACCCCGTATTGTTGTGGACATCACCAATGACGGCCTGATCAGTAATACAGATCCAGTCATTAACGTTAACACTACTACTGGGCGCGTCACTGGTAAGGTTAGTCAATGTCCTCCTAATTCCCAGCTCACTCCCATTCTTAGGAGGAGCCAGGTTCGCTTCGTCGTTCGGTCCTGGAAGATATAATGTCTACACTTGTGTGGATTTCAAAGGCGACGGCTATGAGTTCGAGGCTCCCACTGAATACGGGGTTTGGCTGGGGAACGCTCCTATACAGAATAGCACACAGCTTAACCAATTGTACTCTGGTATTTCCTTGATCATTCCTCTTGGTATCTCAAAACACCCATATGGCTTGCAGGCTTCTTGTCCGAAATGGGTGCCTTGCTGACTTTCCCGCCCTCTTCCAATTCAATCCATACGACCATCCTGGCACGTGTCGGTGTTTCCTTCGTTTCCTCCGACCAGGCCTGTGCCAATGCTGAGTCGGAGATCCCGGACTTCGACTTCGATGGAACCGTTGCAACAGCGCGAGAAACGTGGAACGAACTCCTATCCCGCATCCAAGTCGATACTCAAGGCGTGGACAAGGAAATCACGGAACTGTTCTACTCATCAGTAAGTACTTGAAATGTCTCAATGTGCCCGAGCTGCATGGCCCTTCAGCTCTACAGGACACACATTTCTCCCGCTGATTGTAAGCCATGCTCCCTTTTGTGAGTATAGGATCATTGACTCCTTAATTGGTAGACACTGGCGAAAACCCCAACTGGAATTCCACCGAACCTTACTATGATTCCTTTTACTGCAATGTTAGTATCTCTCGATGGCATCAGTCGCACATTTTTATTTCTTCGAGCGCAGTGGGATACCTACCGCACGCTGTATCCTCTGATGTCACTTCATGCCCCGGAGGTGTTCGCTCGCATCGTTCGCGGAATGATCAACATTCAACAGCATGAAGGTAGACAATCGTGTTCTGAAGTGATGCATACAACTCACTCGTGACAGGTTGGTTGCCTGAGTGCCGTGGCGCCACCAACCAGCAGTATATCCAAGGTGGAAGTAGTAAGTTCTCGAACCAGTTTTACATGGTTTACCTCTCAAATGTGGCCCACAGACGGCGACCCTATTCTCGGAGAGTTCTTTGTCAAGTCAGTCAGCTTATAACCCCGCAGCGATGCACTCACTCACCACTATCGTAGATTTTATGAATATGCTAGCGCTCTGAATGTCTCAGCCGACGATCTGTACACTGCCCTTCTTGCTGATGCGGAAGACCAACCGCCCAACTGGAATCTCCAAGGAAGACAGACGACTGTCTGGAAACAGTACAGTCAGCAAATCAAATTTATCATGTGCTCCTTATCACGATCATCTTTCCAGACTTCATCCCTTCCGACATCTATGCCTCGGGAGGTGCCGCCACCAAGCAGGTCTCACGTACATTAGAGGTAGGAGCGCGTCCAATCTGTGAACTCATTCTTACTTACTTCAATAGTATTCGTTCAACGACTTCTCCATCTCACAAGTTTCCAGAATTCTCTACAAAACGGATGATGTAGCCAAGGTTTGACATTCTCTATATGTGTGCGACCAGAATGTCAGTTTTTTGTGACCGTAGTACCAAGCTCGAGCGGGAAACTTCATTAATGTCTGGAATGAGAGAGTTTCACTTCCCGGGCATCCCTCAATCAAGGGCATGATGCAAGTAAGTCACTCACCCATAATGTTGTCAATGCAACATGAGACTAATTGGTTTTTAGCCTCGCTTCACAGATGGGGAGTGGAATTACACTGACCCACGTCATTGCAGCGTGAACGATCCTCTCCACTCAACATGTTATCTCGATACTACAAACCGCGATGGCTTCTACGAGTCATCTCCCATGGTGGTATGTATCTTCAATTGAAATCCGTAATGGCTTGTATCTAACAGCCTCTTGCTCGCAGTATTCTCAGGTGTGTATATCTCATGAATATACCTCTTACTTTTGTTGACAGACTATCCCTAGTACGTTCCTCAAGACACAGCCAAGTTGATCTCATTGCAGGGAGGCAACGAGTCATTCATAGACCGGCTTAACTTGATCTTCGACCAGGTAAGCATCTCAAAACTGTAAACACGCTTGGAGATAATGAACAGTGTCCTTTCAGAACTACTTCGATGTCACGGACGAGCCATCCCAGCAAATTCCTTTCATGTACCACTACGTCAATCGGCCTGGCCTCAGCACCCAACGTTCCCGGATGATAATCGCTGAGTCTTACAACACCTCGGTCAACGGTCTTCCGGGCAACGATGATTCCGGCAAGTCTTGCGAAACATTCAATAGACGTCGTCTAACACTTCCTCAGGTGCCATGGCCAGCTACGCCGTTTTTTACCTCATGGGAATGTACCCCGTTCCCGCAACCCGTCAATTCCTTCTCGCTTCACCCTATTTCCCAAAGGTCACGTTCTATAACCCGGTTTTCGATACCACAACTACTATCATAGCCAATAATTTCAAAGGCAACCCTCTGAAAGGCGAGGGCGGAACTGTCTTCGTCAAGGTTTGTTACACCTTAGTTACGTATTTTTCATCCGCGTCCTAACGAGAGCGAGCTACTGCAGAGTGTGACCATCGACGGCCAGCCATGGCATTCAAACTGCTATCTAGACTGGGATGTATTCGTCAAGGGCTCGACCGTTGAGCTTGAGCTCACAAGCGACATCAATACCACGTGCGGAGAGGGATCTGACGCTCTGCCCCCTTCCCTTTCGACTGGTGGATACAGTGGACCAATCTAGAAAGAAAATTGTCTCATCAGGCGGCGTTCAACCACCATGACCTAGCGCTGAATTTACCTCTGACTTGCTTTGAACTTACTGTACATGAATTCAAAACAAAATATATTGAATGATTAATGATAATGTGTAGTCTCTAGTTTTACGAGTTATTTCCGCAAACTGAGCAACGAATAAGGCGTCGTGATGGCATGTGAATTCATTCGCAACATTCGTAATAAATTCATAAACAGGTCGTCTACGCAAAGGAGTGAAAGACAGTTTAACGGCAAGGTTCTGATCCCGTACATATAAATCACGAAAACGGTGGGGTTCGAGGTTAAGAGTCTATGAGTTCTGTAAGGTAAAAGGCTGAAAGCATCGATGATCGCCATATAAGTACCTTCTCCGTACTCAGCTCTTCAGTCATGTGCCAATCTCGAGATGGTAAACACCGCGACGATCACGACAGCGAGTGCACCAATACTCGCAGGGAGTAACAAATCCTTAGGGATGCCCATCACCAGCTCCTCCTGCGGTGGTGTGTATGCCCTTGTAGGGGGGGTCACAGGAGGTTCGGGGATTGTCACAGCCTCTGCCTTCTCGACTTCCTTCTCTTCCTCCTTCGCAGCCGCATTCACCTCCGCGGCCTTTGCCTCACTCTTCTCTGCACCAGCATCAATCCAGTGCTTCCCACCCTGGATAAACAACACCACCCGGTCCGAGCCCGCCGACCGCGCGATCTTCACAGCGTCCGCGATATCCGTGTCGCTCGTGATGAGCACCGTGTCTGCATCTGCATCCGTGTACGACAACGTGAAATCCTCAGGGTCGGGCCGCTCGGCAGGCGAGCCTGCGAACTCGGTGAAGAATGGATCCGTCGCAAGCTTGCCTTGCACAATCTCGCGCAACATTTCGACGCTATCGTGTCGCGCCTGGAACCGGTGGGTACGCCCACCTGGCGTGCGGAACTTGAAGACGTACGTCCCATCGTCCATCGGCACGCTGGCAGTCGCGCCCGTGATAGCTGGAATCGTACCCTTGCGCTTTCGCGAGAAGGCCTCGAGTCCAGACTCATGCTCCTCGTCGACCACGGAGGCAGAGTCATTCGGGTGTACTTCGGAGTGTGGGGACTGCTGAAGGCGGGCGAGGTTGTGCGTAGAGAGAGAATGGCCCTCAGTGGGGACGTGCGAACCAGAGACGACGGACTCGGTGTCATCGTGGCCACCAATAGAGTCGAAGAAGCGGCCCCACATTGGTCCGCCTTCGGCTTCCACAGAATCACCAGCATTTTCTGTGCTCATCGCGTTCATCTGAAAATTGAGTTAGCACAAACCAAACCTACGGACAGGTTTCACTGACCTGCTCCAGGGTGGCGTATGTGAGCTTCAGGACATCAACGATAGCAACTAACCGTCCGTCGCTCTCGACAACAGGCAAGTTCAGATAGTGACCATCTGGTAGCATCTTCAGCACGGACAACACCAAACACCGGAACACTCACTGTGCATCTTCTTGAGCGCATCGTGCACGCTCATAGCAGGAGGAGCAGTGTCAGGATGAGGGGTCATTACACGAATAACGCTACATATGCCCGCATCCAGACCTGCAGCGATGACGCGCAGGACAATGTCCTTGCTCGTGAAGATACCAGCAATCTTTGGGTGTGCATCACCACCACCTGGCGTGTTCTCCATGACACAAACAGCAGTGACACGACGTTCCTTCATCAGTTTAGCAACCTCACGAACAGTCGTTTTGGGAGTGACGGTCGCAGGCTGCGTCCGCGAGTCCATGACAGTCGTAAGATCTGGCAATGCAGTTTTCTCGCGCAGAGCATCGACATAGGCAAGCATAGCAGCAGCTTGTGGGTTCGAAGCCATTCCTGGGCCAAGCTCGGATTGCACACCTGCAAGAGCGGTGTAGAGTTTCTCGGATGCGGACGAGGAACGCTCGACCTTGTTCAGTGCTTCATGGAAGACCTTGGTGATGTCAAGCAATCCAACGACATTGCCTTCCTCATTACAAACAGGCTAACATGTGCGTTAATATCGCTCGTGTCAGGAGAACCCGGTGAAATCGTACCAAGTGCCGGAAGTGACGTTGAACCATAAGCTGGAGAGCCTCGGTCGCGCTCGTAGTATCGCGAGTAACCATTGGGTTCCGAGTCATGATCTGACTAACTGGGGTGGTATGAGGGTCAAGGCCATCAGCAGTGACCTATAAATTGGTAAGCGTTGCTTGTCAAGTAGAGAACAAGTCAACAGCATTACTCTGTATGCCAGATCCTTAGCGGTAAAAATACCGCTGAGTCCTTCCTCATCGTCTACAACAAGGACACAATCCGTCCGTTTAGCCGCACATAGCTGACTGGCCTCCGCGACAGTAATATTATCCGGCACAGTGAGTGCAGGGCTGGGCTTCAGTGCAGCAACGGTGCCCTTCGCAACAACAGGTTTTGCGACACGTTTTCCACGACCACCTGCATGATGCGTTGTTGAGATGGTACGCTTTCGGGCAAGTTCCGATTCAATTTTCTTCCGGATGGCCTGTGAAGGAGGATTAGCAACTGAGACTGTACGGACGGGCGTGCGGCGGTGGGAGATAGTGTTTGACGCGGAATGGGCACGCCCTTGGTAAAGAGGTGATAAAGAACTCATTGAAGGAGCGTGTACACGTGTACGAAGAAGCGGACCGTAAACAAAATTGCGCGTTCGGAACCTGAAAGCGGCAGAATGCTCACCTCGTCGCGTTTGGACTGCTTCCTCCGGGTGTCAGCTACAGACGGTGAGATACCAGATAAGTTGGACATGGTTGTTGATGAAGTGCGCCCTGGTGGTGGTGGTACTGGGGAAGGAGCGCGATCGTTATGGAGAGCTCTGTTGGCGGACGGGGAGTGTGATGACGGGACGGGGATGCGAGACATGGATTGTATTGAGAAACAACTGGACGACGTTGACAACAGTCGCTGTCGGTGTTGCTCGCCGTTGTCGTCGACGTCGCTCGCGCTGTCTGAGTCCGTGCGTTAATCCTTCTCAATCTTCCAAGAAAGTAATATTCGGACTTTGTTTTTGTTTGGTTACAGTGGCAGTGCAGTCATATGTACAGGGGTCTTCTACTCAGAGCTTCTTCTGTAACACCTTTGGTCCCCTTCCCTGCTGTCTGAGCGTGTATAGGTAGTACCCTCCACCAATGATAAGAATTGCAGCGAAGTTTGCTGGCAAAACGAATTAGTCACGCGCTGAGAAAGTGACAGGGAGTATGACCCACCAACAAGGAACCTAAGTACACCCTGGAACAGCTCCAACACCAGAGTAGTGATGCTTTGTCCCAGCTTCAATACACTCTGAATCATATTTTGAGCAAGCGCGAAGACGGCTTGGAACACAGCTAGCACAGCATACAGCAATGACAGCCCAATAGCAGTTAAGGACTGCCCGAACTTCGTCAATGCAGCAATAATCGTCGCCATAAGTAGCTTGTGGTCAGGTTACAATTAATTCGCTTCTTCGCAAGTCTGCCCCCTTTTATGTGGTGAACCCGAATGAGAATGTCATCGACGTCATTGGAGCCAGGCTACTTTGAGCAATAATATTCTATCATTATACGTTAGTGCAAAAAGAGATGATAGAGAGCCATTGCATATGTGCGGTAAATGGGGAATGTCTAGGCAAGCTATCACATGTCCCTTCTCAAAAACCCTACGTTTCCCATCCACGTCTACATCCTTAGTCCCTCCTCGCACCGGCAGCAGGTTCGACGACGGCACTGCCGCCCCACCTGACAATCAGCTCCCGCCCGCGCAACCATACCTGACCCACCGCTGGTGGGACCGACGGGTGTGCCGAGAGATCCGTGATACGCTTGTCCGCAAGGGTAATAGCATCACGCGTGAACTGCGAGTGGAAGTAGCGCTGATGGAGGAAGTTGGCGTAGACCAGCGGCATCATGAGCGAGTTGCGGAACAAAATTGCGCCGAAGAGAACACGCGCAAAGATGACGAGCTCGCTGATGGCCACGATGCGCATCGCGGTATCATAATTAGCTGGATGACGTGTTACTCATAAATTCAACTCATGTAAACTTGGAATGTTACCTTTAACCCAAAGGTGGAGCTTCTTCGCCAGGGGATGAGGTTGAGGTGGTCCTCCAGCGGCGAGAGGTGGGCCAGGAGGCAAGAATTGAGGCATCAACGTCGTACGAGTAAATGTCAGCGCATGGAAAAGGGAGAACACGAAATAAGGGAACAACGCGACTACGCCTTATCAGTACTTGTGTGTACTCAAATGATAAAACGCACAGGTGACCGGCCTGGAAGTCCACCAGAAGATAGCCAACAAGAAGTATTGCACGTTCTGCGTCCCCAGTCATCATCAGGAAGTCAAAAGGGACAAATCAGGTAACCTACCTCATCTGCGAGCGCTTTTCTAACGTATGTCATGTTGGGTTGGGGAACCTACAGCATGTCTTAGAAACACACGTTTACATTACGTCATATACTCACCCCAAGAGCCTTCCTGGACACGCAGCATCCACATCAGCACGCGACTTCCACGCTGGCTGGCACGCGGAAAGCACTCACTGGCACACGATGAAATATGACATTAGGGCCCCAAGGAAGCTAGCTGTAAGGATCGCAGAGGGGCTGGTGAGAACAAGCCTTTAGAAGAAGGGGCAGTGAACTGCGCACCCTTGTACCACCAGGACGAGACGCTTTTGAACATGATCCATGCCAAAAAGTAACGGAACCCTGAGAGAAGGAGCAAGAAGTGTCCGCCCGCCCAGAGATAGTGCTACATTGTGGTTCGATGGGAGCGGAAGTAAATTGCGACGAGCCCGTCGTCAGAACCATGATAAACGATTTTTGTTGGAAGGAGCATACTGACCTGCGTGGTTGCCATTATACTTGAAGTCGATCACTGGGTGAAGGGAGTAGTTGAAGAAGAAATTTTGAGCTGGCAGCTGATGTATGGTCGGAGATGTCAGGCTTAGGCCTGGTGTTCAATTTAGGGCAGGCGCACACGTACACACCCTTAAAAGTACTGTAGGCGCTTATGGATGCCCCCGCAGCAACTGCATTGCATCCTGATGGCTGGAATATTACGCCAATAGCAAAGAACAGGCGACTGTAGACATAATAGTGTTGCAAGGGTCACCCACTCCATTGCTGCCCAGAGGCCTTCGCCCTCTTTCGTTCCTTCCCTTTCCGGTACATCTCCTTATCAACAGCTTTCTTGCCCAAAGTCTCGACCCGCCGTTCCTTCTCCTTTCTCCGCGGCTGGTTCCGCTGGGACTCCTGCTCTTCCATGACCTCCTCACCGCTGTCTGCACCGCCACCCAGTGGCATATCCTCCCACTCCTCGTCATCCGCACCCTCATTTCTCCGCCTCTTGTTACCAGTGGTAGGCTTCCCCCCACCGATGTTCACGTTCACGCGCGGGGGCACAGCGAACCCAAACGCCTTTCCCACCTTGGCAAGGTCCAGCGCATTAATGTCAAATATCTTCTTCAGCGAATACGATGCATATGCTTGCAAATACGACCGGAAACCATCCCGTGCCGACTGGTGCAAAAAGTAGTTCTTCTGCAGCAGCTTTTCCAGCTACACGCAGACATAAACCAATTGATTCATATCAGAGGCTACCAGCGCATACCTGACTCTGGACATTTGCGATCCGGTCCGTGGGGAACGTAAATTCGTTGAGCGGAACCTTTGCTTCCTTGAGGTACCGCAGGAAGCCAAGTTCGCTTTCTAGCAGGAACATCAAGCTCTTCCCGACCTTACCAGCACGCGCCGTTCGACCCACACGATGGATATAGTCCCTTGGGTCGTCTGGGGGATCAAACTGTATAATCCAATCTACGCGTGGAATATCAAGACCGCGGGCTGCGACGTCCGTGCATAGCAAGATTCCAGACTCGGCATTTATGAACTCGAAAAATGTGTTGGTCCGTTTTTGCTGTTTTTGTTTCCCCTTTAGTGCACTGCGTCAGTATGTGGCAGGAGATATGGGTGGATTGGAGCATACATGTAAATCGAGCACAGGCACATCGATGTAATTTAGCAGCTCGCCGTGGTATTTCACGGAATTGCAACTCGAGAAGAACACGATGACTTTCTTCTTGAGGTTCTTTTTGAGGAAAGTGAAGAGAAGGAGGAAGCGGCGGTCAGATGGGCAAACAACGTATCCTTGTGAAAGTGTTGAAACAGTACTTGTCGCCTCTTCTTTGTCGACATCGACGTGCAGAGGCCCGGGACGAAGGGATATTCGTGCGAGGTCTTGGACTTTTGTAGTTTGAGTGGCCGAGAAGAGCATGGATTGTCGGTCCTCTGTAATTCTGCAATTCAGTTCCTCCTAAATGGGTAGTGATGTTAAAAGACCGAACCATTTGGGAGAATAGATATGATCTTCTTCATTTCCTCCTCGAAACCAATCTCCAATATTCGATCTGCCTCATCTATCACCAAGGCTTTAAGATTTCGGAAAACGAACCCTTTCGTGTTCTATCAAAGCAATGTAAATCCATCAGAGCAATGTGTGCAAGGCTTTGAAGACGCACCTCGAGGTGATCCAGCAGCCGACCAGGGGTTGCGACAATGAGATTAACACCTTTCTCCAACTTCTCTGCCTCCGCCCTCCTATTTGCACCACCGATAACAATACCAAATGTCTGAGAATGATGTGCCATGAGGTCTTTTGCGACCCCGAATATCTGCAGGGCCAGTTCTCGTGTGGGAGAAACGATAACAATTCCAGTACCTATCACAGATAATCATTCAACTTCCTCGCAATGGAAAATGAACGCAGAACACACCATTTCTAGGCTTGAACTTCATCCGATGCAGGAGCTCAACCGCAGGTATGAGGAATGCAAGCGTCTTTCCTGATCCTGTACGTGCAGCGCCGAGAACATCTTTGCCTGCGAGGAGAGGGGGTATGGCTTTGGCTTGTACGGGGGTCATTGTGGTAAAGCCCATATCTGCGAGCGCTCTGTTCGTTGGCTCTGAAAGCTCAAGTGACGAGAATGGTTCGCGGTCAGAGACATCTTCCTGAGGGACCGCAGATGGCACGGTAGAATCCCCTGCCATGATATTGATTCGCTATTTCAGTGAGTAAATGTTGAAAAGTTTTGAGTACACCAGTTATAAATGGGAAGAGACCAGCACCAGCCTGCAAGCGATGAGTGTTATGACCTTGCACTCGATCAAAGATTTCGAAAAAGCTACTCTCGGCAAACTCCGACCAATCTCATTTCTATGTCTCCGTCAGGCGAGTAATTATGCATGGGACATATGACATCGCGTCTTATACTGCAAACACGTTATTATAGCACTATCACATGCGGTGGTCGCAGGAACTGCCTTAGGATTGGGCTATTACCTTGGATCACGCCTAAATACCCAGAACATTGCACCTCCCACCGCACCTATACCACCGGAGTCAGAATCGAAGGACAAAGAGCTGCCCAAGGAACCAGAAGTGGACAGTGAAGAAGAGGATGATGCACTTGGAGATGGGGATCTCAGCGTTGTCAAGGCAGGCTTCATGCAACCTTGCAAGTTGGTATGAGCTGGCATCCTATTCATACTTATTTCGCTGACTTCGGACCTCTAAAGGTCCTAGTCGTGCGAACGGATCTCAAAATGACCACCGGAAAAACAGCTGCACAGTAAGTGCCTATACTGTCTGTACTGAGGTCACTTGAGGACGACTCTTTAGGTGTGGGTGAGTGTTCACGTTGCGCCGGGGATAATTATATTGGATGATGTGACGATTTTTAGACACGCAACACTAGCATGCTACAAGGCATTATCGAGGAACAAACCCTGCGGTATGCTTCAAATGTTCATTTTTGTCGACCCTGTTATTGAGTAGTCTATAGCTCGTACAACATTGGGAGAAGACCGGGTATGTGCTTGAAGACCCTCTTATCATTCACGCATTGAACGCTGTGACCCAGTCAAGCTAAAATTGCTCTGAAAGCCTCGTCAGAGGATGAGCTCCTTGAACTCGAAGCAGTCGCCAAGAGTCTCAATCTCTGTGCTCGATCAATATTGGATGCGTGAGTGTTCCCTTTCGAACATGCATCATCATATCTGTTTGCCGACTCTTTCTCTCAATGCAGTGGTCGTACACAGATCGCGGCAGGTTCGCGCACTGTTCTTGGTATTGGTCCTGGTAGGGAAATTCGCTCGTCATGGTGATCATACTGAGGTTCTTCGCAGCGCCCATAGATCTCATTAACGAGGTGACAGGCCACCTGAGACTTTTGTAGTCCCGGTGCTTCTTATTTACACGCTGTGCCAGACGGCAACGCCAATTATACACTCCAGTCAATCAGGTGTCCGTTTCAACGTGAGGATAGTGCGATGTGGTATAGTACAAATGAGTAGTCTGTGCATGCCGTCTATGCTTTGTAAGTCTAGGTTGTGCATCTAGGTTGTGGAGGCTTCCTCCCCCCTTCTAATCGCTCAGAATACGCCTCCGCTCGTTCCCGTCCCGCCGTTTCCTGCATTATCTGTAAAAGCATAATCCGTCAGTTCTCAGTGCTGCTGGCCAAGATATCATGGAGCCTACTTGAGCCAAGCTGGATGAGACCGCCAGTCACACCGGCAACCGAGCCGCCTGGAGCTGATCCGCCCATTCCAGTGGTCACATTTCCTATGTGGGCGCCCTTGAACTTTGACGTTGACGCTCCAAACTTTTTTGACGCAACCCTTTGAATGTCTACTGGACCTGAACTTCCCACCCCTCCATTTCCGGCGTTGTCTAGATAGTGGATAGTGGGTCAGATGACTGGATACAAGGTGAGCGCCTCCCTTACCTGAATCGAGCTGTACGATACTGCCTACACATCCCAATATCGGGAGGTCTGTCCCTGTGCAGTTTGTGTTCGCGGCGGTAATTGACCCGCCGGGTGCCGAACCGCCTGAACCGGTGTAGATGTTACTGATGCCATTGCGCGGTGCAATTCTGCGAGGTGGTAGGGCCCTGACGCCAGCAGTGAGAGCGGTGAGAGCGAGAACGGTACCGTAGATATGCATGATGGTTGGCGAAGGCGGGTAGAAGGTAAGACGATGAACGGTAAAAGGTGGTGGAGGTTTGCGGTCAAGAGGGGATTGGCGAGATAGAATGTATACGGCGGGTATTTATATATTGGTCTGCGCAGGTGGTTGACAAAAACAAACAAGTGGCTGACAGACGCGTCTGGGTCACGTGGTTTTATTTCTGAGTCTAGAAAGCCCCGACGTCGATCAAGAAAGGGAAGTTTCTGGAACACTATTTGAATTTCCGGGTCACCTTGGAGTGACTGTCATCGCTCCCTCGAATGAACAAAATGTGTCGACAAAGCATCATCGTAGGCCCCACTTAGAGCTTGTCTCATAACCACTCCCATCGAAATTTTCGTGAATCCCAGCATTCCCTCCTATTTCTTGTATGGCCACTCTGACCATCGCCCGTGCCTATCAACATGCATTTCATACTCATCCAAATTATACTCTTGCTGTTACCGGCGGAACCTTGAATGCACTCGGCGACATCGTTGCCCAGATTTCGCAGAACGTTGTGGGTACACCAAATCTTTCATATCATTCTCCACAACTCATCGATTCCGCAGCTCGTTAAAGATCATGAGCCCAGGCCCGGTTGGGATCCTGTACGCACACTGCGTTTCTTTTGTCTCGGCAGCGGTATGAGTAAGTCCCATACGCTTGATCATCGGAGTAAACCTTGAACCATGTGCCTGCGAGGCCCTCTACTTGGGAGGTGGAATTTATTCCTAGAGCGACGATTCCCTCTTCGAGCATGGACAAGTCAACCCCGCGTCTGCTTTAGAGCTCTTTCAAAACGTGTAGCTGCCGACCAGCTAATAATGTGAGACCTTCGATATTCGGTACGTTCGTAGACTGACACTTCTGTCCCTAGGGCACCGATCGGGGTGAGAATATGTTTTTCATCGCTTCTCGAACACAAGTTCATACGCGTCTTAGCTTGTAATGTTTATAGGCTCCATGGGTGTGATGGAACGTCGAAGTCTCAAGCAAATACACGAAAAATATACTGACATGTTTGCTCCCGCTCTTCTCACCAACTGGAAGGTTTGGCCTATAGCACAAGTGAGTTCAAGGACACTTAACTGTTCGTCGAAGGTGAACTTAGTTTCTCGCAGATGATCAATTTCCGATACATGCCCTTGCCGTATAGAATACCATTTCAGTCCGCCTGTGGTGTCTTCTGGACGTTGTACTTGTCCATATTGAATGCCAGGTGAATAGCCTCGATTGACGCACATCCGATGGTTCAATTAGTAACGCCAACTTCACAGGGAGGATGAAAGGCAAGATAGAGAGGCAGCACTGCAAGGAACAGTTCGTTAGACGACCGTTTCTCTCTGACAAAATATTCTTCAATCTCCTTATCGGTAAACCCCGGATAATATCACATTCACGGATTTGTTGTAGCTCATAGATTTACCTTTTTTGTGTCTGATCCAATGTTGTCTTCACCTACCCCTCGTTACAGTTCATCGAGGCACTTGTGCATGTAGTCGCACATGTTCTAATGGTATCCATTGTATATTGCAGCATATTCCGCTTAGGGTAAATTTTGGGGTACAAGCATCGCCGATGCTGATTTTAAGTCTGCCCATACTTCGGCTTGAAGAATGCAGGAGGCAGTTTTGATAGCACGTCTACAAGCGGCCGCTCCACCAACATCCAGCTCCCCAGGCCCAAAGAAATCGAGCGCCAAGATGGGGCGATAATTCGTCACCATTCGCAACTTCCTTTCACTGGCCATCTCTCCTACTGCCACCGGGCCAGCTTGCCTGCGGCGTTTTCGTGACTGACCAGTGTACTTGCCCTCCCAGTCTAACTCGAGCTTGCAAAGCCAGGAGGAACCCCAGAAGATAGCCTCTTTGGGCCTGGTTGAGGCCGCGTGAGACGTAATACCCGTCATTTCGTCGTCGGAGGGAGAAGGGAGGGGCTCAAATGCGACCCCGATGACTGGGTCCGGGGCACTGAGGAACTGTTTTGGAAGACGAGAGTTGAACTCTCGTCCCCATGACGGCACTTCACCGTGTTCCACGTGGAAGATGTGGATTGTGTTGTTGGGAAGAACAGCGAGGAGGATTTGCGGGTTGTCGGGGAGGAAAACCAGGACGCTTGGTGGGAGAGGAAGCGAGGGTAAAGTAGTGTGGTGCTAACACAAATTAGCTTTGCACTACATGTTGGCTGTAGAGAAAACTCACTTGTATGGAATCCAGATTGAAGATGAATATTCGACAAAGGTCGTCGGACGTGGCCAACCACTGGCCGTCGGGGCTCACTGCCATTTTCATGATAGTGATGTGATCTGTGCCACCAACCAACTGTCCATCCTCTGAGGTCCATTTGTTGATTCCGCGCACGACTCTGCCGCTCGTTATCGACCCAGCGTTGCAATGTTGATTGAACGTCCGAAGTACGGTGGGTGCTTCCGAGCTGAGATCGATAACGAGGATGAGTGACGTTATTGCGGACGCCATGATCAACTTCGAGGAGTCTGGAGTGAATGTGAACGATGATCCACCGGTTGAGACGGGATTCTGAGAGCTTTGGGCGGGAATTCGATTCTCCAATATCGATGTGAATGTTCGCACTCGTCTCGGTTTCAGGTGGCCAGCAGGCTAAAGCAACATAAGTCAGCCAAACATGTCTACACAGTAGATTTTTGCATTGCTCACGTTAGAGATGAGCTCGAAAAGCTTTGCCTCGTACAGGTCAGACACAACAAACCAACGCCCATCATCAGACAACGCGCTAGCGATGAGGTTCGTGCGCACGTTGAGGTCCATCTCGAGTACTTTCTCCCAAGCAGTCCGTGTTTCAGGGTCAGTCGATGGATCGATACCGTCCACGATCACATCCGAGTCTGGAATACCCAGGACTCGCCATATGTTGACACCTGTCTCATGCATGCTTGCCACAAGGCGCGCTCTGCGAGAAATACACATTGATGCGGTGTACGCGATGCGACGATAGTATGAATCCTCGAAAGTTGTCGAAACTCTTGTGGTGAGGGGGTTAACGATGCGAGGGGCAACGGAAGAGGAGGTCATGCTGGCTGGCAGTGCAGGAGTGAGAGCGATAGACATGTCCAATCCTCCAGAGGCTAGGACTGGTGCGATGTATGTCCCGTTTGCAGAGGGCTTTCGTTTATAAGAGGAGAGTATAGGGGTGTAGGGTGGCCAGACTGCAAGACACCGGACGTCATGCGAGTGTACACGACGTGAGCCAGACTGAATCCATCGCGCTTGGGCAGAACTCGACGCGGAAGATGGTGTTTCCGAAGCGGTGGGAACATATGAGAACTGTACAATTTTTTGGTCGACGCCGGAGCTGAATACAGAGGTGCCTTCCTGAAATTCGGCAAATTTAATCACAGAAGAATATCATGTCAAATGACTTACGGGACCGATCGCAAGGCAAAGCACGTCAGCTCCGTGCGCCGGAAAGCTGCAGGATTGCGTGCAGGTCAGGGAATCCCAGAACTTCACTGTGCCTAGAGAATCCCCAGATACAATGGTCCCGTCGCTGCATCAAATTAGTTAGGTCGACATTATGAGGTATTTCGTGCATGCACTCACGCAAGCACACCGACTGTCCAGACAAGAGTCCGTTCACCTTTCATCTTGTCTGTCCCCATACGGTCGGTCGATCTGCCAGTGGCGACATTCCATTTCCGCAAGCTGCTATCCGAGCCTCCCGTGACGAGCCATGTATCGGTCCACTCATCTTCATCGTCATCGCTGTCTTCATCACTGTCAGTCCCGTTATCTGTCTTCTTCGCCGTCCGCTGTTTCGGCGGTCGAGGTGTTGGTGGGCCCCAAGCAATGCTCAGTATGCGACTTTTTATGCGATCGAATCGCCTATGATGCTGCAGAGTATCCGCAACTAGTGATAGCAGGCGAACAGACCCATCTTCGCAACCCAGGGCAAGTAGTGTCGAGGCAGGATTAGCTGCGATGCTCCAGATGGCGCCTCCCTGGGAGCTAATGGTTCTCTAAAGTCCGATATGAGTTTGGTACAGATATACAAAGTAAGAGCATCGTACCCGGACACAGCTGCGAGATATATCCCATTCCAGCAATTCAGACCCACCCCCCGAGCTAAAGAGACGGAGATCAGAGCACGAAGGCACGGTGTCCGATGGGAATATATCCGGATAACGCAGAGTAAAAGCTAGTGAATCTACTTTTGATGGGCATGGGCCTGGAAGAGTCTGAATGTGACTTCAATTATTGTGTTAAAATAACGATGCGAAGAGCTCACCTTGCGCACTTGCCAAGCTTGGGATGCTTGAATCTCTCCCTCCTCGGCAGTCCATTCGAGAAGGTCGATATTTCCATTGGCATGGCCGACACCAAGTGTCCCAAACCTATCTTTTGGATCCCTTTCCCGCTTCTTCCCCTTGAGAGATGGTAATGGTAGCGGAGGAAATGCGAGAGCGGTGATCGGCGAGGGCGAATAATCAACGAACCTACAACGATGCACGGCAACAGGTCTTGACATGGCGCGAGCCTCAGTCACCAGTGAAGGATTATCTGCCTCGCCCACTTACTTACTTTTTTCTTCGTTGCCTTTCTTGGACGCGTCCTTCACGTGGCACTTCATATTTTGCTCCTTACATCTTCGTGACTTACTTCCGTGCTCTCCAAAAATCTTGCTTTCGATTTTACTTTGCTCTCTCTTTTTTTTGCTATTATGTCTTTCCTTGGACGTAGCGGTCCGTCACCAGCTGGTGGTGTCAACCATGAGCGTGTTGAAATGGCAATAAATGAGTGTGTTGGTTCCAATTTCACTCAAACCGTTGTAGCTGACTCCCAGGCAATAGAATTGACATGGTTTCAGACGTCTTTAACCGCATCGTTGCGTCCGTGTTTTTAATAATTCCTGTGGCCTTGACTTATTTTACGTGTGGTCTAGTTCATGTCATTCCAAGTGCATCAGTCCTCGCTATGCCGAAGGAGACCTCAACAAGGGCGAGAGTGTCTGCATTGATAGATGTGTGGCGAAGTTCTTCGAAGTTAACAAGAAGGTCGGAGAAAAGATGCAGAGCGCAGGAGCGAGTGCACAGGCCACGGGGTCAACGAGCTTCTCGCTATGAGAATAACCGCCGAGGGACGTTCATGTGTAGTTATGATGTGAGCCGGTCGCTTACCTTGCCTTTTCTGTCTGAACCTCGCTAACTCCCTTCACTTCAAAGCTTCGACTTGTTCTACAACGTAATGCATTGATGCACATCCATCCATCCCAAACACATTAGACAATCATGTATCGGACAGACTCTACTTGGCAGCATTCGGAAAACATTCTGCCATTGTTTTCGAGTGCTTGTTCTGGGCGTGCTCCTCTAGTCTGCAATGCATGCATACACATTATCAGTACAAAGCACTTCTCCCATATTCTCTTTGATAGACACTCACGCTGGTGCACGGGTGGTTTGCAACTGAGATGATGGAATTGATTAGAGTGAATATTGATAAAATTTATGAGTATCGACTCACGAAGGTCTGTTTGCAAGTCTGGCAGACAATGTTCTTCGCCGCTTCGTTGACCTTGGTCCTACTTGTAGGGCCTTTGTCTGCGCTTTTTCCAGCATTGCGTTCACGCTTTTGAGCTGCTTTGGCGCCCTGGAAGCTTGTTAGTGGGCTAGGTAGGATAAGCCATTCCTGTGAACTGAATATAACCCACGTTGCCCATGATTAAGCTAAGAAAGTGAAAAAAGGTGGATACCGAGAGCTGGTACAGAAAGCTAGGAAAGAAAAGAGAAACGGAACTGGTATACTTTGTGAGTGCTCGACAACGTTGCACAGAACGATTGAAAACACGGTGCTTAGCTTTACGTAAGTTGTCCTTTGGGCTTATCTTATCTCCGTTATCTTTGCTCATCGTCTGTCTTTCCAGACACACGGGTACTACTATATTTACTGCAGTCATGGACGTGTTCACTGGCCAGCGACTGCCAGCAGACCTGGATTCACTAAGCACACCAGTGTTCACAAATTGAGCAGACATGATGCGGATAACAACAACCTTTCGACCAATCGCAACCAGACTCGAGTCATTCTTATTCAGACCTGACATGAGAATACTACCTGTGCGACATTCTTGCAATCAGAACCGTCGCTTCTCTTCCTGCGTATCACAGTCTCTTCCCTTCAAGATGGATCCCAAACTTGCGTCGATCATCGAGCAAGTCAAAGTAGACATCATCACTCCGACTCAACAGCAGGATAATGCGAGATACCTAGAGGAAGTTTCCAGGAGTTTTATATGTGAGTACAAATCGAAACTAGGGATCTTCATCTGGCTGAAGGATTGGTAGCCGATACTATCACAGGTGTGTTCTCCAACTCGACTGCAAGTCACCTGAATAGAAGGACCTTCGTTCAGTTCCTACGAAGGAGATGTTCGCGTATGCTGTGCAGGCTTCACTCGGTGACGATGTCTACAGCGAGCCATCTACGATTGCCCTCGAGGCACACATCGCTAAGCTCACAGGGAAGGAAGCTGCTCTCTTTGTAAGCAGCGGGACCATGGGCAACCAGGTCGCTATTCGCACGCATCTTCAGCAGCCTCCCAATTCAATCATTTGTGATGTTCGGGCACATATCAATAAGTTTGGGCTGTTCCTCCATCCGTCGTGACTTTGTGGCTGACATGCCCTAGGTACGAGGGTGGTGGCGCGGCCATCCACTCAGGTGCTCTCCAGATCACTTTGACACCTAAAAATGGCATGCATGGGTTCATATGGTTGCACGCTCTATTATTAACATTTATGCAGGACACCATTTGACTCTGAAGGATATCGAACCTAATGTAGTGTTCGGCACTGACGTACACAGGTGTGGAGGCTCTGCGTGTCGAGGATTCTTCTAATGTCTATCAGCGCACCAACGCGAATTATCTGCTTGGAAAATACGCTGAATGGCACGATCATCCCTCAAAGCGATATCATTGAGATCGCTGATTTTGCCCGCAAGAATGACATACTCATGCATCTTGATGGTGCACGTTTGTGGCACGTCGCAGCGGAAACTCGGATGCCCATTGATGAACTCTGCGCACCATTTGACTCAGTCAGTTTGTGTCTCAGCAAGGGTCTCGGTCAGTATCATCATCATCACACTACCTACGAATGGAGATTGACTCCCTGTAGGTGCCCCTATTGGAACATGTCTTGTCGGTCCAAAGGCGTTTATACAGAAAGCGCGCTGGTTCCGCAAGATTTTTGGCGGGGGAATGCGCCAGACTGGTGTTCTTGCTGGGTCGGTCGCTTATGCACTCACGCATAATTTCCCCCTCCTTCCTAAGGTTCATGCTCTAGCCAAACGCCTGCAGGCAGGTTTAGAAGAGCTCCAGGTCGGCATTTTGAGTCCTGCAGAAACTTGCATGGTACGCCCCATCGGTCGCTTCTTGATCGTTAATCATCAAACGGACTAACGACGCGAAACAGGTTTTTTATGATCCCTCTACAATCGGTGTCGAGTACTGGGAAATTATAGAGCGGGCAGCTGCATTACCGAAGCCCATTAGTCTTACTGGCTCTCGACTTGTGGTACATATCCAAACATCACCCGAGGCAGTGGAAGACTTCTTGTCAGTGATAAAAACGCTGAAGCAGGAGAAGATCCAAGCGGGAGTTGTGCCGTCACAAGAGCGGGTTGTGGACTCAGACGGAATGAGGAACGTGTACGTCAGGGCCTCGAGGCCCTCCACACCCACTAGATAACTGTGAACAAGTTTCTATGTAGTAACTCACAATCTATGTGATGTAGTTTACACGTTGAATATTGACTACACGCATGTACCATGGAACATCAAGCTACCCCCTCAAAAAAAAACAAAAAAAAACAAAAGGAAAGCGACTGCGACTACGTGCTGTCAGGGAACTCCTGTGTATTCCCGGATCTGCAACATAGGGGTATAATCACCACGAGAGCTTTTGCTTTCCATCTCCAATGAGGTTTTCATTCGTGTTGTCAGGCTTCGACTGAAAATGCTACAGAAAGCGAGAAACTTCCAACTCTAAGTGGAACGTTCACAACATCCTCTGGTTTATTCCTCAACCCCACAAGCACAATAGCAGGAATGCCAGTGTGCACAGCAGAAAAAGCTGCAGCATGCAGAGAGATGTAGTTATCCAGTAGGCTTTCTGGTTTTTCTTTTGGAACAGCGACCAGACAATAACCACAGATGAAGGGGTAGCAAAGTACCATCGAGGCTGCTTCACGGCATAGCTTTGAAACCAACCCCAAGGTGACAAGGTCGGAGGGATGGAGGTAAAGAGCGATCTGTTGCCAAAGCTCAAGAGGCAGAAATGGGCAGTTGATGTTGGATGGCGCATCATCAGTTCCCTGAGTGAGCAATTTCACTTGATCAATGTGGAACTTGTGATAAGAAATCTCTAAAGTGCATACAAAGAGTGTGGGGTCAATGCGATAGCCAAGATGGGCAAGGGCAGTGATGCCTGGTGTAGAAGGAGAATCTGCATAGAATGATGGTAACAATTGGAGAGCATCTGTATGACTGAACATTGTGTGTGCATCTTTGATGACTTTGATGATTGCACAATGGTACATGGAAAAGGCGACTCTGTCATATCCCATATCTCCGACATCCACAAACCCTTTCCATCAGCGCGCTTCTTCTGGACCACCGGACCTGAACTCTGGACAGGTCCACTCCACCGGACCTAACCCTGATTGAGAATCCCCCTTACTTCCAGCCCTCCGGCTTCTATAGATATTCGCCTGCTTATTGATATCCGGTACCTGTTTCATTTCCGATCTCATTTCCTTATTATCCGCCTTACTTTACTTGATCCGCTTGGACTTACTAATATACTCACCATATGCTTTCCTCACTGCCTCTGTACTCTGGATTACTGATCAGTTAGTTTACCTATAGTATATAAGCTCCTGTACTTTGTTGTAAATACCTCAGTTCGAATATTATACATAGTCCTGCTCATTCCTGTCTCTCTGGACTTGAGTTCTCCGACTCTCGTCACTCTCCGACACTAGACCAGGGTAGACCCCTAAGTCTACTTCTGTTACCGGCTCTACCTTTGGGTAGTCTACTTCTGTTCCTTTCTGCTACCGGCTCCAGCCTTAGGCAGTCTAACTCTTTGATTGATATCTACGGTACTACCAGATTACATACGACCGGACTTAGTACTACCGGACCCCCGGAAATTAGGGGCACGTACTCGGGTAAGGGGCGCAGCGCATGAGCTGAAGCCAAGCCCCTCGGATCTAGTCCTCCTTTGAGCATGGCCTTAACAGACTCCAAAGTAGTCGCCAGTATCATTCTTCTGCTCTAAGATCACATTGATAAGGCGTGACATGGAGGCCTGCAGACACTGCTCGTCGTCTAGATGTGTTGCGATGCACACAACAGTGTCTTCGCAAACCCATGTGAACTCTTCTCTACTCAGCTTGGGATACCATCTCAGGATTGAAGGGTCGTTGAATATCTGGGGAACAAATGCAATGCTGGCCATGAGATATGCCAAATACCATTCATTGTCTGTGAGTTGACTGTGATTAAATACGATCCCGAGTTCGTAGATTGTCTTGCCAATTCCTCGGTGGCTCATGCACTGCCCAATCATGACCTCCAACAATGAGACCTGAACATGCTCGGCAGGATACAAGACATCACTGATGGCAAGCAGATCACTCAAAGCCATGTGGGATCCTGCGCACACCAAAGATTGGTACATCACGAGGTCTGAATTGTCAACAACCAGGGGTGGTGGCTTCTTGTACTTGTGCTCAGGGGGGCATTTTGATGTGCAAGCTAGGTGGCCATAATGATCTTCGGAGATGTATTCGAGAAAAGCCTCATCACCTGGAAGGCATCCCAAGGAGAAAAAAGGCATGCCATTTATGTGGAAGATGTTGCGATCATGGTCAACCTCATAGATCCACTTGATCATGATATCGTTTTTTGATTGGCAGAGAGAGGGGGGGTGTCTGAAGGGATTTCTAAGTCTTCCAGCATCTCTTCCAAGATCTGTCACTGGGGATTGGGCTGTCATATAGACCGAAGAACCTTTATGCCTAGCCCATCTGGATAACTATCATACTGGTGATATTGAATAAAATAAACATTCCAATAGCGAAGCACTGAGTAGCTGCAAGTTCCCATGCCTGCGGGTAGGCTAAGTCAGATAGACCTGGATGATGGTCTCAAGTATGTTGAATGTCTGAGCAGTAGCGTACCGGATCAGCCAAACACTTCTCTATCTGGCAATTCTGATCCGACAAGCTCCTGCATTGATTGATTGCTTACTTTCTTGCTCTGTGCTTTTCTTTTTCAACTACCATGGTGACCTGCAGCACCCTTTATTGGTGTTCAGAATGCTAACCATTATTTGCTGGACAGGAAAAACTATCAACAACATGATGCAGAACCAAATAACTATCCATTGTATCTCCAATAGTTTTTCTTGTCATTACTACAGTCTTCAGACATTGTGTTTTGGAACTGAAATTTGCTTGCCCAGCCTACCAGCTTTGACACCAACACTAATACCACCTTCACACTCAGTCACCACTCCACATTCCTTCACCTCCACACCATCCCTTGGTGTTATGAACTCAGCTGGTGTCTCTCTACTAAGCCCTATAAGGACATCAACTGGCAGAGGTTCATTGTTACAAGTTGTAACATCTCCTTATCAATCAAAGGTACTAAGATGAAGGATCTTAGTGTATAAGATGATAATCCTCAATCATGAGGAGTAAGGGATCAGGTAGAACTGAGTGGATTCAAGTTAGAGATCTACAGTGGTTATCGACCTAACTATATAGGTAAGTGAATTGTGCATAGACCAAGTTGTAAGTGTAAAGCATGGGTATTGGTACAAGTAGATATAATGTTCTAGTGGCACAGTAGGGTCAAGGATAGGGGAAGATTATTGATAACAATATCAGTGGAGCAAGGATGATCAGGAATATCAGATAAGTGGTGAGCGTCCAATAGTAGATGGGTTGAAAGTAACAACAGATCAGATAAGAGATCAAGTAAAAGATAGGGGGACCATCAGCCCAATGTTCCTGTAACACTTGGTGGATTTGCCTTTGTGCTCCACCACTTATTGTTCCTGCAACTTGGAACCCTGTCAATACTGTCATGCCTTTCTAAATCCAACACATTCTACTGTGGTAATGGAAACCCTATCTTGCCTTGACTTCATCTTCTTCATCCCTGCATGCAAGTACTATTGATGAATGATTCACAATGGTGGCATATCGTGGAATTCAGCAGAATCATGAACAAGCTATTTTCCTTTGTGAGTATTGGAGTTAGTGGTGGCTTCAAACACTTTCATTGGTATGGGTGCAGGTCCTCCAGCTATTGTCATCACTGGCCACACTTATCACATCATTGAATATACCAACCATTCCATTCATTGGTTTCTATATGATGAATGGTAGTGGGAGTTCAAAGTTGAATAATTTGTTGTACATGCTACAGTTATTCAGGCAATCATCAATGACATTCAAGGCATTAATCCATATGTGAACCACCTCCAGATCATTTTCATATAGCATCACTGTCATCCTCAGATATTGGAACTGAAGCACTTTGTTGCAAATGGAGATTTCACCACTGTTATGGCATGCCTCCAACATCACTCCATGTTTGGTACTCATTCATCATTGAGGTTGCAATGAACCAGAGTTCATTAACATCCTTTTATGCCAAATATTATAAATCTCTCTGTTGTGTTCTTTTATTTCTGCATGCCAAAACAGCACAGATTATGAAGTACTCTCCTTTCAACTTCTAACTTCAATGACCTAACATTAGGGTTCAACAGGGGTAAACCCACGGGTGTGTGGACCTTAACCCACACCTGTATCCATCAACTACTCATACCCCTATACCCAAGGGTACCTGTGGGTGTGGGTCCCTACAAGGGTCATGCATGGATAAGGGGTATCATGGGTATACCTCATACCCACAGTAAATATAAGCATGTAGGTAGCTAATGACAATGTAATCCTACTTGAAAACAATACTATCCCATCCATTGTCTAGTACCTCACAAAGCAGTGCTTGTGTGGTCTGAGTAGAAAGGCAATTTTGCACATGAGACAGAAGTAGCCATCTGCAGCTGAATATGCATTCAACATCAACAGATGTGGCTGTAGTCACACATTAGAGATAAAATAAACAAATCAATAAAAACATGTACCTGGAATAGTTAAATAATTGAGTGCCGTTGAGGATATGTCTTGCAGTGTCCATGCCACCGGGCAAGTGCATCTGAAATATTTTTGATGTTGGCATTGAGGTAGGTGTCGAGCTCCTCATGACTCATCTTGATATGCGCAAGCATTGGCAGGCGATCAAAGATGTTGGTTGAGTTGTCATCCTGAGCAATTAAGCATCATTAGTAGTGAACAATAACAAGGCTAAGTACACACCTCATTGATATTGTGCATGACTGTCACACCACAGGCTTCTTCATTGACCACTGGACGAGTAGTATATGACCATTGGAATTCAGAACACATGAGATTTTCAGTAGTATCAATCCACTCTTGTTTCCAGCCTGCAGCTCTGAAATATGCAAGCTTGTGACATGGACGTAGTACTAAAAAAACAGTGTATCAATAACAGAGAAGTTGAACATGAAAAACATACCTATTGCAATATGGTAAGTGGCAGATGAATCAGTCAATAAGTAGTAATGGTTAAGAGTATGTTTGGCAAGTCTAAGGCCTGCATATATTGCAGGATCAAGCTGTTCTTTCCGGATGATAGTGCTTGTGAACACACTGTCAATGTGATCCATTGCAGGGATCACCATTGCAAGGTTCAGCATTGAATGGGAAAAGAATAATGTGGCATCCTTGAGAATCTGTAAAGTCACATGTGAGTTACAATGCTGTCATTGTGACATGTGACTCACTTTGAGGATGTTGTGCAACTGTTGCACAAGAGTCCACTCATGTGGTGTTAGCTCATACTTGCCAAGACCCAGTCTCCTTTTATCCATCATTGCATCAATAGCCTTCTGATGGTTGAGCGAGAAATTTAATATATCATAAGTTGAATTCCAATGAGTTGAAACATTGTGGGGCATAATTCTCATGGACAGTCCTAGATCTTCAAGGATCGACTTCCATTCAGGAAGGAGTATCATTGTGGAGTGAAGGATCTTGAAGGTGAGTTTGCGAAGCTGGAGGGTGTCATTTGGGGATTGGAAAGGTAAGTGTATCGACTCTCACCTTAATTAACACAACTCAGATTGGACGGATATTGTGTTGTAGTTTGGTGCATTCTGTCAGACTCAATAGCCCAACCTTATCTACCTATCCATCTTCATTGTCGTCATCATGACCATCTTTGTTCACTTGCACCTCCTCACAGGCAAGCTCTGGCAGGTCCTCATCATCATCTTCAATGAGCTCCTCTTCCTCCACTCCAGTACCCACCTCTTCCTGTGTTCCAGTACCCAGAGACTCATTCTTTTTTGGTGCATCAAACTCTCAGAGCAATGACTTTGCAACAAGATTCACAATGTGCAGGAAGCACTGTGTTCTGTTTGTTTTGCCACTGAAATGAGGGCATAGGGAGGTTATTGTTCATTATATGCATAGACTGACTATTCTATATCAGTCATAACAGTTGGGATCATTTTTCCAGGGCCCATGCTCCTGCATGTTAATCATGATTGACACTTTGGAGATGGACAATCTTGATGGGTCCTTGACATCACAAGCAGTCTCAGCATTGAAAGGAAATCAATTAAATTCAACATGCTCTTCACTTGCTTTATGCCTGCAGTCATTATAATGTGGACTGGAGTTCTCACATTCTGATGGATGTAAAAGATTCCTCTCCTAGGTTGCATAGCAATGCTCATGACCTTGTCCTGTTGATTGATGGGATGTATCTGGTGCTGGATTTGATTGATGGACAAGGGAGTAGTGGGGCAGGTATCTTCATTGTCTTTGACAAGCCTTACCTTCACTAACTTTTGATTCTAGTGGACAAGGTTATTGTAGCGCAAGATTCAATCTGTGCATTTATCAACAGTATTTATTGGCCCATATATGTCCTTTATGAAAGTAAATTTTAGTGTGAGTCTTTTCTCTGGACTGTATGTCATCCATGCAGCTTGCGAGGCTACACCTAACCAATGGCTTCTCCTCATTTGCTAATCCGCTAGCCAGAAGGTTTAACCCAGAATGGCTCAACTCCTTTGTCTGTGGGACACAACCTTGTGAGGTTCCTCACTTCTTCTTTCAATCATATATATGGTGCGCTGTCTTGCTGTGGGTCTCAGCATAGAATGGAGGCATGTATGGTGATTCATCAAATGTTTGTCCTTCCATCTTCCAAAGTCATCTGCATTCACTCAGGTGAGTCAGGTGTTAAGTCATAGTGGATGTCCAAAAAGTTTTGTCATACTGTTTGGTTTTGTTGATTAGCATTAGTTGACAGACATGCTTGTTTTTTCACACTTAAATTTTTTTTGATCATACTTCTATGTATGATGTTGAACACTGGTGGAACTTTGGAGGTTGAAAGCTGCCCTGTGACACTGGGCAACTACTTGTTCTGACCCTGTAAGGGTGTACTGTTCCCATACAGTGAATCATGATGTCTGTTCCTGGTCATGATCAGTTTGTCCTGTAACAAGGAAAGCCTTGTGGTATTGATATTCATTCACCACCATTGCTGCCCACACCTGGTGTTTGATTATCATCCACCATCTATTGCCTTAGCACAAGCTGCAGCCGCTCCTATGTCAGATGCTTGTGGATAATACTTTGGAGGTCAAAGCTGCCCTGTGACACTGGGCAACTACTTGTTCTGACTCTGTAAGGGCACACTATTTCCATACAGTGAGCCATGATGCCTGTTCCTGGCCATGATCAGTTTGTCCTATAACAAGGAAAGTCTTATGGTATTGATATTCATTCACCACCATTGCTGCCCACACCTGGTGTTTGATTATTATCCCCCATCTATTGCCTTAGCATAAGCTGCAGCTGCTCCTATGTCAGATGCTTGTGGATAACACTTTGGAGGTCAAAAGTTACCCTGTGACACTGTACAACTACTTATTTTGACCCTATAAGGGCATGCTGTTTCCGTGCAGTGAATCATGATGCCTGTTCCTGGCCATGATCAGTTTGCCCTGTAACAAGGAAAGCCTTGTGGCATTGATATTCATTTACCACCATTGCTGTCTGTTTCTGACCATGATCAATTTGCCCTGTAACAAGGAAAGCTTTGTGGAGTTGATTTTCATTTACCACCATTGCTGTCCACACCTGGCTTTTGATCTGACCAGCTGGTCTTCTCTACTGTTTTCACCCTTCTGTGTATCTGCACATTGTTCAAGTAGCTGCCCAGCTCACACACATCCAACAACCTCTATACAAAAATACCCATGTTTGAGAATACTTTTGTAAAAAGCTGATCTGCTCAGCCATTAGACATAAGGGTTATCCAATGGGCTTAAACTTAGACATGATAATGGGCTGAAAATGCTCAGCTCTTCTAGATCTATTGACCAGTCTAATACATACTACATATGGAAAAAGAGTTAAAGCTACTAGTAGTAGTGTCATGGCTCGGTTCTGGCCGGTCTGGGCTCGGCTCTTACCAATTTCCCAGCAGTTCGGCAATCCCCATGAACCAAGTCACTCATGTGCAACTCGGTCTGGTCCGCAAGGCACCTAAACTGGCACAGATAGCACAAGCCAAGGATGTGGGAACAATGGCTTGAGCCAGCCTCAAGCCAGCTGGTGGGTGGCGAACTCATTTTCAGGCTTTCTCCAACTTTCCTCTCCCCAGAGTCCCCACTATTCAGTTGGATTCACTGTAAGTTACCATGAATAAGGTCCCGGTTCGCGTGGATGGTAGATTTAGGCTGGGAGAGGTTTTAGGATCTGGCTCCTATGGTATGTAGTAGTTTATTTAAATTTATTGTTCACATGCTGGTTCAGATCCACTTATATTATACCACTTAGCTGTCGTGTATTCTGCATGGAATATCATCAATGATGATCATGTTGCCCTCAAACTCGAAACCGTTGTCGAGCACTCATCTTCTTTGGAGCGTGAATACTGGATTTTGAAACAACTTGAAGGTGGAGTTGGCATCCCCCGCACCCTCTGGTTCAGTAGAGAGTCAGCGTATCATGCTCTGGTTCTCGAACTCCTTGGGCCATCGCTCCACCAACTCTTCCTCGCGAACAATCAAAGATTTAGCCTTCTCAACATTGTGAATCTAGGAGTCCAGTTGGTCAGTCGTTTGGTTTGAGGTCTTTGCAGATAGGTTGACTGACTTTCCTAGCTCTCACGTCTTGAGTACATTCACTCACACAATTACATTCACGGCGACATCAAACCACAGAACATCTTGGTCGGTCTTGGAAATCTGAGGCACACTGCCTTCATCATCAATTTTGGTATCACGAAGATGTACTGGAACACCACAACCAGCAACTAGTGTTGCCAATGATTCGGCTATATCTGGTGAGCCGGAAAAGCCGAGCCGAATTTTAGCTGAGCTGAGCTGACTAAACAGCTTAAGTAATTTGTTGGACTTTGAACCGAAGTTTATGGTTTCCTAAAGCTCGGCTGCAGTCGAGTCTTCGGCTAATTCCGATAACGGAAATGAATCGTTCGACGTTGTCCAGTGCATGCAACATGCTCTACGCACCAACAGAATGCTCGTAATGAGCGCCACATGAGTCACGGTGAGTGCAACGAGTGAGGTACACTCAATTTTACTGAACTGTTGCTCTCTAGCATACTTATTATTGTCGGTCTTGGCCAGATCTCAGTGATCTCACATATCCCACTCCAAATCAACGACAATGTCTCGCGACCTACCATTGGCCAACAGGGCATGTCACCTTTGTCCACACTGTTGAAGTATTCCGTCTGTGAGCCCTGTTTTGCCACCTCCCTCCTGAAGAGCACTTAAGTCTAACCTCGTGCATCATCTATGCAGTTGCTGGTGTTCACAACTTTCTACCAAAGCCAACCTGGCTGGCTCGAAGCTCTTGGCGATCTTGCACGCTATCATATGGCCATGGCCGCAATGGTTACCAACAACCAATTGAAAGGCTTGGCACTAACCACAGATGCTGTTTCCAAAGCAGCCGTGGCATCCGCAGATGGCGGAACCTGTGACAGCCAAGAGCAAGTCGCAGATGAGCGTCAAATCATCTTCTGATTGTCCCACTGCACAGGTTGATGACTCGCTGAGTTCGAGCATTGGCGTTGTTGCTACATGTATGATGGATGTTGAGCCAGAGAAGCATTTCTTGCATGGTCTGTCGTAGCAGATAGAGTTTTTGTATCTACTAAGCTGGTCAAACTGAATCCTAACTTTTTGACTCTCAAGTCTTTTCATTTAAAGTTTATGGTGTCGGTCATGGTTTTTGGGACTTGACAAGCTAATGATCCATCTAGGAACGATTTTGACAGCATGCCCGTGAGTTTAATCTAGCATACCATGAGTTGCAATGTGCTAATTCATTTCGGAGCTTAGAACAGCCACTTGAACGTAAAAAAGTTGTCTACATCTTTACATGTTAAGCGCTATGTGTCTTTAAATTGGTTAGTCCATGACTCAATGATTGGTGAGGCGTCTCTGAGTCTCAATCATGGCATATTTATGGCCCACAATTCAGGCAGCTTGGTTTCAATATCTTTCATCACATCCTGACTTATCATGCCTGATGCAAGAGGTGGCTGTGGTCGGGGTTGCAGTAGCACACTCACACTTCCAAATGGTGCCCTCCAGACAACCTTTCAGGTCCGCCAATCTCTTGGCGAAGGTTAGCTACGTGATACCCAGCGAGCTGCATTGATCCTCACCATATATTTTCCAGACTTCACTGCCGCAATAGCTGCAGTTCCGGAAACCCCCAAGCCCCCACAGCAGCTTGTGGTTCCGTCGATACAGCCTCCCATTCAGCCTCTCATCTTTACTGAACCTCATGTGGCTGGTGGGCATGAGCTTCCATCTCGTCGGCATCATACTGTAACATTTGCTGACCTGCCAGGCATTGGAGTTTGTGAGACGAGAGGTTTGAGTGACGGAGCTCCTCCTTCGTCGCCTGCTGTCATCTCCACAACTCCTGTGCATACTCCTGCAATGCGAAGGGTTCCTGTAACCCCTCGGTCCATACACCGTGTAAGGGCAATGCCATCAGGCCTTACTCCACGTGCTGGCCGTCACAGCCACAATCGTCGCAAATCAACCTCGACGAGCAAGCGAGCTAATGATGTCTGGACTTTTTACCAACGTTCATTAGAGAAGAATGAGTGTATATTCTGCGAGTAAGTTAATGCAGGCCTTCGAGATAGCAAACTGACAAGATATACTTGTATAGGCGACTCAAAGCAGCTGGCCGACTCAAAGCAGAACTATGTGCTTCATACAGCCCCACAACTACGACGGGGGTCCTGCGTTCACCATCTATATGAAATTCATGCTGACATGTGGATCGCTGCTTGTGATCAACTTAAGATCATGATCACAGCAAAGTGTGCTCAGCCAGCTATCGGCTTATACTGAAAACACCATTCAGGGACTGGTGGACCTGTTAATGACAACATTCCACGTGCAGTGTTCTCCCCAGCAGCATTTGTTGATGCCATATTGGAGTTTGTTGTTGGCGATGATATTGTAGGTTCATTGAATTAGTTGTCCGTGTGGTTGACCTCTCATCATTTTCGCACTTGATAGTCACTGAATGTCATTGAGAGTCCACGTTTGCGAGCCATCTTTTTGATGCTGCGTCAAGAGTTAAATGACTCGGATATTCCGCATCGCACCACGCTGAAGAACCGGCTTGTGGACTCCTTCAATGAATATCTGGATGTGTTGGCATCAGAAATGGCGGTATACTTCTTGTTTTCCGTTTAGCCTGCATTCTGAGTGTTGTACAGGGTTCTCTTGGCAAGATCTCATTGACAATGGACTTGTGGTCTGACATCAACCTCACACCTTTCATGGCAGCGACTGCCCACTGGATCCAAGCAGTCAAGAATAATGAACTCGATGGTACTACAAAGCATGCACTGAAATTACGTGCTGACTTGATCGAGTTTCACTGTGTGCCTGGTCGTCATAATGGGGAGCATATTGCCTATGCATTTCTGTATGTCTTGGATCGGATTGAGATAGCTGATAAGGTTTGTTTTCAATGTCATTAGTATCATGTGTACTGTCATGCTCGTCATACAGATTGGGTGGATCACTATGGATAATGCAGCAAATAATGACACCTTCATGAATCACTTGGAGCGTGAGCTTACTCACCGCAATATTGTGTTTGATTGAAGGCTACATCGTATCCAGTAGGAGGTCAGAAATTCGCTGATGACGCTTGATCACTCACACTCAGTTGTTACAGATGTTTTCCCCACATCGTCAACTTAGCTTGCAAGGCTGTACTTGGGGCAATTACAAACCTTGATTTTGCCAGTCAAGATGCACCCGATTTTATTCCCAGTGCTCCCCCTGGTCCTGAATCATGGAGTTTTATGGATGTTATTGATCATGATCCTATTGCCACAGTTCAAACTGTGGTTCGTGTTGTAAGTCTCATTGTAATTATATCTGATGACTAATGGTTGAATTTATGCAGATTCGAGCATCATCCCTGTGTCGCCAGTATTTTACGAGCATCCTTAATGCTTTGAAGCAAAAGGACCTTCAATTGCTTAGAGACATTGATGTTCGTTGGTCTTCGACCTTACTAATGGTTGAACGTGCAATTGTATTGCGTGAAGTAAGTGTTTACATGCACCCTCCGAGGCATGCTCTCTAAGTCGCAGCCATCAGGGAATTGATAGATTTTTGTTGAGTGACAGCTTTCCTGAGTTCCAGAAGTACAAGCTTGGAAGCAGCGAGTGGGATGCGCTTGATGTGTTCCACAAGGTCCTTAGTGTGCGTTGTTGGAATTTGGGTTTTGTATGCTGCCTCACCATCATTCTATAGGTCCCACATGCTTTTCAACAATGGTTATCAGCTGAGAAAACTCTGACATTGTGCAATGCTATTCCAGCATTTGAGGCTATGGTGCGAATATGGAGTAAGCAGTTAGATGATGACCCCAATCTCGCTGTCGTAATTCAACCAGGGCTCGACAAACTCAATGATTATTGGTCACGCATTGCTGATGTTCCAGCATATGCTCTTGCTATGAGTCAGTGTTCATATTCTCTCGTGTTCATGGGATTCCTGACAGGTTCTTGCCAGTGGTCAACCCCGCGATAAAACTCAACTGGTTTTTGTCACATGCCCCTGAAAAGATACAATGGGCAAAAGATCTACTGTTATCTGAGGTGATAGTGCTCTACTTGTATTATTCATTACATTTGCTGACTAACCAAATAGCTTCGTACTTACAAATGCATGCCCGATTCAAGTGTTGCTGTTGTTGAGACAGACACATCAGAAGATACTTGGGCTGAAACCATACTGGGCATAGCCACAACTCGTCAACAACCCTTGGATGCTCAACAAAGCTTGCAAGATGAGGTTGATGCCTATTTGCTTGACTCCCAGATCAGCAACTTGAATAGGGCTCTGATTTATTGGAATGTACGTGGAATACTGTGTTGAAAACTTGTGTACACTAACCCAGGCTTACTAGGACAATTGGCTTTGATATCCAACACTCATTTCTCTTGCCATGGATATTCTTCCTGTGCAGGGTTCTGCTGTGCCTTGTGAATGAGTTTTTCCGTCCAGTAAAGAGACTATCACCATGCGTTGGAACCATTTGAGTCCTGAGCTCATGGAAGCACTTCAGATTCTCAAGTTTTCGATCCGACATGGGCGTGGCCTAAATTTTTCAGAAGGAACAGATCGTGCAACAATGTTGCAGGAGATGGAGATGTCGACAAGTGATGCAACTTCAATTCCAGAAGATATTGCTGCCTTTATTGATAGCCTAGTAGTGGATGAGGACTTGTACAACGATAATTAATCTTAATATGGTAATGAGCCACTGGCTAACCGGCTGGCTTCCTATAACTGCCCTGAACCAGTCCAAGCAAAACTGGTTCAGATCAAGTCTGAAATTTTGTAAAGGTAAAACTGGACATAGCCGGTCCGAGCCGAACTGAGCCGAACCATTGGCAGCACTACCAGTGACCATGTGCCATTTCGCCATGGTTGAAGTCTCTCTGGTACTCCTGCATTCACCTCGATCAACTACCACTTAGGAGTTGAGCCAGGTCGTCATGATGATCTCGAGTCGCTCACCTACATGTTAATCTATTTCTTATGTGGCTCCCTTCCATGGTTAACAAGTGATGACGAGAAGTTGTCCAACTCTACCATACTCGAGCGCAAAGCATGTGCCACCATTGCAGATATATGTCATGACATCCCTGTTGAGTTCACCAATATTCTTATTTACACCCACTCTCTCGCATTCGCAGAAGATCCTGATTACGATCACCTGCGTTCATTACTTCATGGTCTTCGTGCCACATTGCCTGCACCAGCTACGTGCATGTTGGATTTTAGCCAACCTGACGGTCCTGCCATACCTCCCCCTCTATCACCTGACCAGTGCTGTGTGGCCGAAGCAATGTCACCATGTCCACCAAAGGTAGTGCACAGATCGATTCATGTGTGAGTAATGTTTGTTCCATATCTTTGAACTGAAGTTTGACTTATTTGCAAGGTTACGCCCGTGTAATGGCTCTGCATGGCGTGCTACGTCAACTCCACAGCGGAAATCGTGACCGGTTAACTGAATGACGTTGTTGTAGACTTATCTGTACATAGTACGTACGTTGTATACTTATGTTATGAATAGCTCAAATGCATCATGTGTAATTGTGCATCGCTTTCAGCATGGTGATTAGTAATTACTAATCAGTCTAGGTCAGGCTATTTTCCCTTCAACATGCTGTGCAGTGCACAGCCATCGATCTTTGCACCATACCATCATCACTTAGAATTCCACCATCGCGTTTGCTCATGCTGATCAAACATGATCAATGCATGATCACCGAGGTGAGGGTCTCGTTAGCACTCACAATTATTCACCACCAAAGTTTTGAACCGCTTTCACACAGCGTCATCTTACACCCATTCAACGAAATGTACCATCGTAATATGCAGGAGAGCAACTGCAAGACAATGATGGCATCTGGACGCCAGCAGGCCGTTAATGCTGGACCTTCCAATGTGAATGCAGGGTCTGGTGTGCCTCATGCAGCACTCCCACCAGGAATGGTTAGCGCAAATACAGTTGGTGGCATGATGGGGCAGCATACGGTGAAAAATCAAAACCCCCATCGACTTCCTCAAGAAAGTCACGGGTGCAAGCAAAGTTGTACTCTTTGACCACAGTACGTGTGGAATTGGGGCACAGCGTACTCTAGCACTGATTGTCTGATGAATCTTAGCGGTCAGGCACCACCGCCCCGGAGATGCAGAAATGGACGAAAGCAAGTGTCAGCCCGTCAATCAGGTTCATGTAGACCAAACCCATGAGTCGGCCACTGCCCGTGTACATTGCCATCTACCTGCTGCCGAAGCAGAGATGCTTGTGAAAAAGTGTTTCCAAATCATCAACCTTTGGTGGCCCATCTCTCACCCCGCAATTGAGCATCCCTTGGCGCTATGTGATTGTCTCATGTCTTTTTCATACTTCCACTTGTGCGCCGGATTGAATTTTACCCCGAAAGTCTCGCCTTCACAATCCGGATAGATCAATGTGACAGGAACGAGGTCTTTCTTTACGTCGACAGTCCTGTAGGCCGCCACATCAGGTGAGTATTGCAATTCAACTTCTTGTACGAGCATTCATTGACGGAAAACAGATGAAGAAGACCAATTATGCCCACACCCTGTCACTGGTCAGTCATCCGACAGGCACCAAACTTGTATTGTCATTTTCTGGGGTTTCCCAACACGTTTCCCGGAAAGAACACACCTATATAGACAGACGGTTCTGTCATTCGAATATCACCACTACGACCACAAATGCCAGGTCGTCGATGTGGGCAGAACAAGGCCCGGCAGCTACCTTTCCTGCTGTTGATGCTGCTATCCCTGCTGCGTCTGCTATCCCTGCTGCGTCCACTATCCCCGCTGCCATCCCTGCTGCTATCCCTGCTGCCATCCCTGCTGCCGTCCACGCTGCCGTCCATGCTGCCATCCCCGCTGCTATTCCTGCTCCTGCAGCAGCAAACACTACCACTCTTCAACACCCCCGTCGGCGACAACTTCCTGTTAGATACAGAACCACCGATGCAGCTCATGCTGGTCCAGACAAGGGTGAAGTCTTCGACCTTGACAATATTTCAGGGGATGAAGAGGAACCGGACAATCTTCCTGCACCCACCGCTGTGGCACCTGCAGGCTCTAATCCAAGCCCACTCCAAACCATCACCAGCACTGTTCGGACTGACCCTTTGGCCACTGGCAACCTCAAGCAGACTAAAGGACCAACTGATATAAGTCACTTCTACCGGATTGATACCAATACTAAGAGCAAAACTTGCATCCCTTGCAAGTAAGTAGTATCACATCTGCAATCTTTTGTTGTTTCTCATGCCCTTCATCAGAACACTTCACGAAATCAACACAACACACAAGGTCATGGATACGGAGGCTCAACGTCCAGTTCAGCTCCCCGATACGCATGCTTTCACTCAACCACAACGAACTTCTGGAAGCAGCAGAGCATTTTGGCTGGCGGCATTACGATAAGGATCTAAATGAACACCTTGCTGAAGGGTGGTCACTGACGATGATTCGCAAAACGGCTCAAGAAATTGCCGTTGCACAATGCAATCGCTTGGTCCTCCCCCTAACCAGGGATCTGGTGCCTGCTCATAGGAATGAGCCTCTCCAGAAGACAGAATTCCAGACTTCACGCTTGATGAAATGCATCGTCAAATTGTGAAGTTTATTGTCGCTGATGATCAAGTGAGTCGCAGTTCATGCCTACAGCCACCATTCATAATCGCCCCCAGGCAATAAACATGATCGAGTGCCCTGAATTCAGGCACCTCATCCGTCTCCTCCACCCAGAAATTGGCGAGAGTCTGGCCTATTTCACCGCACGAAGGCTCGTGAAATGGTCATTGAGCAATGGCAGGAATACTTCCTGGCCTCTTGAAGCGAGAACCTTGCCGTAAGTGCATAGTTGCCAAGCCTCATACGAAGTACCTTATTCCTTTAGAATGACAAGGAAAAGTCTTGCCTTTACATCTGACCTGTGGTCAGATAAAAAGCTCCGGCCATTCATGGCCATTTGGCCATGGATTGCCAGGGCCAATCGAGATTCAATGCTCGTGTTAAAGACGGCCCTCATTGCTTTCCACCACGTTCCCGGCAATCATGATGGACAATCTCTAGGTTCTATGATCCTATATCTCCTCGATCATGCAGACACTGCGGCCAAGGTCAGTACTTATCTCTATCGTGTTGCATGCTCTGACATTGTTCAGACTGGGTCATTTTACTCTCAACAATGCAGGCAACAATCATACTGCAATTGCAGGAGCTTTCCACCCTACTTGGGCAACGCGGGGGGGGATTGATTTTGATCCTATCGAGCACAGGATACTGTGTTTCCTGCACGTGATAAACATATGTGTGAAGTATATAATCGACGAATACAGTACTGCTGACTATTCCGCTGTGGACGATACATGGACAGTCGAAGATCAGCTCATCAACAAAGTCGATTATGTCCCAGGCTGTGCAAGCTAAGCCTCTCAAGCAAGCCAGGCATATCGTGCGATTGATCCGCGCATCAAACCCAGTGGCACGACAGGGTTTCATGAGACCATCCTTAGGGGTAATGAGGAGGGGTGGTTTCAGGATGACAATGGCGACCCTACACAGCTCCTGGTTGTAGAACTCCTCCTCGATGAGCCTACTAGATGGGATTCGGTCTATGTTATGATCAACTGTTTGCAGACACTGCACCAGGTAAGATTCCACACCATTAAACATATGTCATAGACTAATACTGGCCCAGGCGGTAACTGCCTTTTTCGATGCTTGGGCTCAACGTGGCATATCCGAGAAAAGATTGAGTGAGATGGATTGGCAGTTCCTCCAGGACCTGGAAGTGATCTTGGAGGTAAGTACTAATGCACTCGAAGCCTGTGATCCAATTTACCATTTCATACAGGCACCCCATGTCGCCCAGCAAAAACTCTCCAGTGAAGCACTCCTGTGCTGAGCCATGCCGTTCCAACTTTTGAAGAGTTGGTTGATGGCTGGGAGGTCTATTGGCCTGTAAGCCTGTCGTGACATAGGCATAACCTGGGCGAGCAAATACACCAACCGGATTGGGTGCGACACATGCTTATTCTGTCGCTATGTGTCAGTCCTGTCTTTTGTTTTAAAAAATATTGATTTCATGATTACTTTTGTAGTCATCGATCCTGCGACGCAGATGTCTGGATGGACAGTCGATGGAAGCAGGACCATATTGATGATGCAAGGAGTTTATATTGAAGCTGGTACGTCTCTGTAGTAAATAAAAGCATGACATTGGATTGATTTGTTCTGCAGATGCAGAGCAAGAGAGCGAAAAACTCTAATTCTCCTCATTCTAACCTGTAGTGGTTCCACGAATGGTGCCACACACAACTAGGCTCATGTCGCTATGAAATTCCCCGGGGCGCATGCACATGTGCTGCATCACCATGCTGGCGGGTCAAACGGTAGATCAGGAATTCACAGCATATGCCACGGCTACGGCTTAGTCCTCCTGGAACAGATATACTTGTGTTTTGGAATGTGAGTCCATTGCCCCTTCAAGTCACACCCTTTGTCATTAACCACGAGCTGTTGACTAGGCTTCACAGTCCATGTTCCAACTATATACTTGATTGCTATGGACTACACCCCAGTACAAGCCTCTGCAGTGCCGTGTGAACGGGTATTTTCATCAAGTAGCGAAACCCATATGAAAAAAAGGAATCGCCTCAGCCCCATTTTGATGGAAACATTACAGATGGTTAAGTTTTCCTGAAGAAAGAACGGCTTAACTTTATGAAAGGTTGGGCAGCCTCTCAATGGGACATGGAGCATGGGGTGGTACACGACCGAGGCTCTAACGAGCAGTTGACAGCCACCGCCAGCACAAATGACGCTCTTCTCAGAGCCATTGCTGAGGAGGAGTGTGATGATATCAAGGACACTGTTATCATTTACGACAAGTGACACTTACTTCTTAACTGACTTTTTCATCTGCCATCTGCTGGTTCGCCTCTCGCCTTTTTTCACACTATCTTGCTCTTTGTTGTGCTGATTTTGATTTCAATGCTTTATTTATTTCACCTCACAGTGTGCGCCTCTGATTTCAACCCTCCAGCAAGGAGTTTTAGGACGTGCTCTTGACTCTTGAGACTATGGGCGGTGTTTTCACCAAGCTCATTCCCCGCAACACTGACATTTCCATTACAAGTAAATTCCTTAGCCCCCCAGACTCGCAGCATCTGTATGACTACGGCTCGATCATCGCACTGCTCCAAGGAAAGGCTGGCACCTGACTATATTCCGACAGCAGGTTTGGGGGTGCTGTCCAACGGCACAACACTGGTGGTCAGGATGCCCTTGATGTCATGAGAATCGGTCAAGTTGTTAGGAGAGAAAGTAAGCCATTCCTTGATGATGTTATGTAACTCGACGACTGACACCTCTCTGTAAGGTCGCACACTCCAACTATTCACTCCTCATGTCCCTCAACAGCAGTAGGCACGGTGTTTGGTACCATGTATATTTGACAATGGAATTGGTGTGCTGGTGCTTGTGTTTGGATGAGTGCTACTAATTGTTGCTACTAAACATCATCTTTAGTATCTTCTGTAGACGGATCCACTCACCCATTCTCTTGCAGCCTAAATCCCAGCAACTTTGCCAGTGCAATCCGTAACTTCGATGGCCGCCCTGACGCATCCACAAAAACCACTTCCTGCTCTCGTGCCTGTGAAGCTCTCACTGTCGCCACCCTCGACATCTCTGCAGTTGCCGCCTCCGCCCTCGCTACCACCTTTCTGGCTTGATTGATGGTGATACGGTCCTGATTGGACTCAACTGCATGTCCAAACATCACAAAGGTACAACGTACCACAAATTATGGTCCCATTTTTGTTAGATCTTTAGACTTCAGTCGTTTACATGGATTGGTGATTATCGATCGATTCAGTGTACTTCTTACAATTCTAAATTTAAATCATGCTAAAATTATTAGGCTTGAGTCCAGTTTAAAGCCGCTTACCGTGGTTGCATCAGCTGGACCTAAGTCGAGATTATGTAAGCAGCATGACTTTGCAGTTCCGGTTAAGCTGGTGAATCAGAACCGGCTTTAGCCGGTGCTAGCCAAACCTGCAGCAACACTAGCTACTAGTATGTAGATATTGAGGTGATTATAGAAAGAGGAACCATTTACCCCTGCCACAACCAATTTTCCATGCCTAGGACCTGTCATGTGACCATGTATCTTTTATTTTATTTTTTACTCCAAGTTCCACATTTTCACTTTGGCTGGCCATAAACCAGCACAATGTGTCAATATTTGCTGCAGCCAGCAAGCTTGCAACTTGCAGCAACTTACTGCTCTATCCTGCTTGTGCATGCAGTAACTCCCTTTGGTATACTGGAGGGCAAAACACATAAGCAGATGGAGTTGACAGGATTGGTGCATCTGTGCATACTGGCACTAGGCCAATTTCTTCATCCAGCATTTTTCAGAAATCATATCCTTCTGCTGGATATAGCAGTCGGCCAACATTGATTGTACACTGTGTGGCCTTGGTTGTGGGGGGTACATGGCTGGTGGTTGTATAGTCGATCTGGATGGTGCTACTGGACACTCTATGGCTAGTCCAATCTGAGTGCTAGGGTTCTTCCCTGTGGACTCTGGATATTTTGGTATTTGCTAGGAATTTATTAGTTGCTAGTGACAATGAAGAATCAATATTGCACCTTTGACTTCTGCTTTCCCTTTAATGGTTTCTTGGAGACATAGTTAGAGAGAGCTAGAAAGCTAAGGGAAAGGGAAAAGGGGGAATACAACTAAATTTAGAGTAACACTGACCACCAACGAGCCAGACACATATTTAGTTGAGGCAGGAAATTGAGGGTGAAACCTAGAATTAGTCTAAACACACATGGGGATCATGTAATTGTATCAGGTGTGATCAGTGAAGTGCTACAACATTTGGTACAAGAAAGGAAACACCATCTATACATTGTTGAAACATGAGATACAAACATGTCATATGCAGTGCACTGAATTGTTGGGAAATAGAAGAGAAAATAGAGGGGACCCTAAGCTACATGGGAATTGGTCAAAAACATCCAGTTGATATATATTTGATTACTGTAGAAATACATATAAGCACTTGAATATTTACTAGAGAAATAAGGGGTTACCTTAGAGCTTGGTTTCAAGACAAACTTTCCACCTTTGATGCCTAGTTCTCCATTGGAACTTCCAGTATAGGCTCATCACACTTGGACTCTTCCTGCTCAGGTGCTTCACCTCTGAAGTGCAAGTCCCAGTCTTCATTGATGAAGGAGTCCATGAAATATTTATTCTTAGTAATTGTTTGGTTGAAGTCATGCAAGTTGTAATTAACTGCAAAGGCCTCAAGTTGATTTAATTGCTCCTCTGAAATGCTGAATGCTAGCAGCTCCTCCTTATAGGTTCTAATACCAATGTCAAAGTCACCTTTGAGCTGGTTCACATCATGGTTGGTTATGAACCTTTCAAACATGTGAGCTTCATTGGACACTTTAACATATTTCCAAGCATTCCTTTACTGAACTAGGCTGAGAAACCTTTTATGACACTCAGTCTCATTTATCTCCCATGCAGTCATAAGGAGATGCAAATGTGACTTTTCACAAGTCACTTGCTTTAAGGAAATAGCTTGCATGATAGTCTCTTCATCCATGCTCTGCAAACTATGTTGAAAAATAGTAGCAGCCTGTTCATTATTACTACACCATAAGATCAATAAGCATTGAACATACCACTTTTGCATTGGCTAATGATATATCAGCATGGTCATTTCTAAGTATTAAAATCCTTGTCCAGTGCAGCTCTGGTGCACTTGGCCCAGCAGACCATGCATAAGAAGTAAATTTTGATTTTGCATGCATTGTATACTGAGAGAGATGGCAGATAACACCATGAGCTGAAGGAGATGGAATTTAATCCCAAATGATATGAGGGCTCACAAAACAGTTATTTAAATTGATAGATAGGGTACTTGGTCTATCACTGGATGAAGGAGATGAGCTTTGGGGGAGAGAGACATGGCATCAGCAAGTAGATATTATGATATGTGCTGACTGTTAGCAGTCAAAGTGGGAAGTATCAGAATTTGAAAGACTTAGATAAATTTTGCAGCCAACATTCCAGTGGACAATATTTCTTGGCCTTAGCAAATTATCTCTGATAATGCAAGAGATCCTGCCATGGCCTGCCCAAACCCTAGACTGCCAATAATGTTTTCCATTCATCTATGACTTACTTGCTCACCTAAATCATCTGACCAAGACATGCTGGCCATTAGGATCTCAAGAACACATGACCAAGCTGTTATGCTAGGTATTACCACTTAGTGTAAGGTGACTTAGATAGGTCCACAATGCTCATCACCTGCAAGGTGAGTCTTGGAATGTGGCAATACTACACCAACCCTAAGAGGGATTGTCTGTACATGCAGGGGTTCAATGATGCTATCATTGAACAAGGAAGTCTGAAGAGTGTTGACTCTAAAGACAGAGGATCTAGATGCAATAAGAATGCTCTCAGAAAAGAGAGGTTTCTGTCTTAAGGTGAATAGAACAACCAGATATTGGTTAACAACAAAGTAGATTAAATAACAGCAACTGGCTAAGTATATATAGGGAATGACATGCATTCAGGATAGGTCAATAGCCAGGGTCTAGGGTATTGTGAATTAGAGATAAGAAATACTAGTTGAATGGTATGCATTATGATCATAATGAACTGCCAGCACAGTCTAGTCATGAGGGTGATCAGATTGTCTAAGTATGGTACAGGGGTTGAGCCAAGTTAAAGAAAGCCTGTGACGAGGCATCAAGATTAAGGGATTGAAACAAGGGAAGCAAGCCTTCTATGTTTCAGGTGCTTCATATTTCAGAAGGCTTATCTTGTATCTGAGCATGGACCATTCTAGGTGTAGATACAGAGTCTGGGTGGCATAACAATGCATAGGATGAGGTTGTGACTGATGGCACATGATGTGACAGTCATGTGATATGACAAGTAACAAGAGTGTCACATATTATAATGGTGAAGTGAGGAGGAAAATGAATGGAGATATATGTTGCTGTAACACAAGCCTTCTGCATTACACATTACACAGAGCCCACAGACATTGCAATGGGCAATCTGGAGTAGATGAGACCATGGAGGGTGAATTCAATTGAACTGCTTAATATCATCCATTATCAGGCTATGTCTATGGAGATGGACAGAACATGTTTCAGCAAATTCAGAATAATGAACATGAGCCAAAACAGGTGAACAATCTGTATAGACCCTTTCACAATCACAGAGAGTGGTCACTTGGTAAATTTTTAGTTGGGACTATGATACAGACAGAGTTTGTTTGTTTTCTTAACTGTCTTGGGTATTTTATATGATCTGTCTGTATACTACTTGCTAACTCTACATTATCAGTTCAATGTGAAAGACAAGCCCTCATTCTCAAGTGCTCAAAAACTATTGTCCTAGATGGACCTTTTACCTCTTGGGCCTTCTCTACTACTGGCTCTACCTTTGTGTAATGAATCAGCACTTTGCTAACAATCCACATTTTTCTGTGCTCTTCCAGATGGAAAAAACATGTTCAAAGAATGCCACTGTATCAGCAACAGGACAGGCCAGTAGTAGCATCTTGCAGGACAATATTAATGGCACTACCTCATCCAACACCTCTATCAATCATTTTTTCACCTCTCCCATGCATTCTTTCAATTCAAATTATCCTCCACACCTTACCAACCAGCCATATTTTCATTAATTCTATGCTAATCTGGCTCTCTATGTGCCATCTTACCCTACAATGCAGCATAATAATCAATCTGGCAGTCCCATTGCATCATCATCAAACTTATATAGACAACCTCAGCATCCACACAATGTACATGGTCTCCCTACACATCCACCTCAATTTTACAACTACACCCTCATACTTAGTTATACCTACTAGTAAATACTGTACTTGCTCACTCATGCCAAATACTATCTGACCTTGTGCTCTTGCTTGACTGCCAAGCTGACTTTGAAACTGGCCTATGTGACATGTTGTGACTTACAGTGACATTTGCATGACTGCTGACTTCTGTGAGGTGCCAATTGCACTGGAAGGGATAGTAATACCCTTTATCTTGGGCATCATCATTCTTCTTATGGTGATTGGACTTGTTGATTATAATTGACATAAGCTCTTGGGCAGTATAACTCTTGATCTTATCAGACTCCATACCCTTATCAGTGGTAAGATGAAGTCCAATTTTACCATGACTTCAGTAATGACATCACCAACATAGCTTTGAACTTGTGATTGGGAATATCACATCCCATGACATCAAGTTCATTTTGATTATTGATCATATTGGTAATGTGCATCCCAATATCACAATCTTCTTCAGCCTTCAAGGAATAGGTGTGTTTCGAGATTGACATACTCGACTGACTCCTCATTTCATGAATGGACCTAAGATTGTTCCAGGCCTCTTGGATTGTTTTTGCCCAGGACACAAGAGAAAACAACTATATAGTGGTTTGAATTCCTGTCCAATACTCTGCTGAGCCATGTTGTGTTGTCACGTGCATATCCATGCACCAATACTCCTCCTCAACATGATGTGTGCTCCTCCTTGACTTCATCACTGTAAACCAAGGTAGTTGTGCAGGCAAACATGATACTTCTTTGCAAGGGCCTTGGTGAAGATGTTGGCGAGGTTCTCATGGGTGTGGACATAGTGTACTTTGAGTTGGTGGCATGTAATGCATTCTCTGATGGAGTGGTAGGCAATATCAATATGTTTAACTTTAGTGTAATATGAGGCATCTTTGGTGAGTATAATGGTGCTGTTGTTGTCACACATGAGAGGAGAAGCTGAAGACTGAGGAAAGCCAAGCTCATGCAGTAGCATGCAGATCCAAGCGATTTTCTTCCCAGCTTTGGATGCAGCAACATATTCAGCCTTGCATGTTGATAATGAAACTGTTTTTTTTTGATGGGTACTCCAGGTCACGACACCACTACTGAGAGAACAGGAGTATCCACTAACAGAATGACGGGTGTCCACACAACTCATGAGATCACTATCGGTGTAGGCAAGGAGGCATGCCACATGCTCTCCACCAAGGGTGAGGCTAAGGGTGCAGGTGCCCTTGAGATAGTGCATGACACATTTCGCAGCTTCCCAATGTACAGGTCCATAGGAGTCAAGGAATTTGCATAGTTGCTGAACCACATAAAATATATCAGGTTGGGTGCCAATTGCAAGGTATATCAAGGAGCTGATGAGTGATCAATAGAGTGCACAAGTCATGAGCCCCTTTTCAGCATCATTGTGAGGCGAGTGGTCATGGCGAGACAGTCGTAAATCAGGCTCCATGGGGACAGAACAAGACACAGCATCCTTCAGGCCAAATTGGTGAATGATGCAGTTGATAAGAGCAGTCTGCAACAGTGAAATGGTGCGCACAGATCAGTCACGAGAGATCACAATACCAAGAAAAAATGAGCATCTCCAAGCTCAGCTACTTGCCATTTGGTGCACAGTTCAGCCTTGAATTTGGCAAGGACAGCTTTAGAACTGCTGACAGTGAAGAAGTTGTCAACATGAACAGCGATGAGAAGGATACCAGCAGTGGAGCAACAGAAGTAGATGCAGTGCTCACTCTTTAGGTGTGTGAACCCCCAGGCCAACATCGCTTCATTTAGGGTTTTTTTCCAAATGAGACTGCCCTGCTTCATACCGTAGAGTCCTTTCTGCAGTTCCCAGACATAATCCTTGAATCTGGCAATGACAAAGCCCTCTGGCTGCTTCATATAGCAAACCTCATCCAAATCCAGAAGTCCATAGAGAAAAGCAGTTTTGATGTCAAGCTGTTCGATCTCCCAGTCCAGAGCAGCACTGAGGTGTGAGGATACAGAAGGATCTGAGACATGCTGTAGGTGCTGAAGTTTTAGTGTAGTCTTGTTCCCAGATGGCGGAGTAGCCTTTGCAGACATAATGCACTTTGAAATGGGTGGGAGTGCCATGTTGATTGTATTTAAGTTTGAAAATGGGGTGATCTTTCATGAGCTTATGACCTGTAGGTATGGATAAGCAGGGAACAAGTTTATAAACACCTAAGTCTCATAGGGAGTCGAACTCCTCCTACAGAGCTGCTGTCTATTCACAAGCATGAGGCAAAGCCATTGCATCAGCATAGGTAGAAGGGTCGTCTGGTAGTTTGTGATTAAAGTCATTAGGAATAGCAGCAAACACTTCAGAGAGATAAGCTAGCTCATTCTCCAGTGCTTGAATGTCAGTATCGGGAAGTTTGGCTTGAAATGCATGATCAGATATGGTATCAAGATGATGAAGATGTTGGGCAGTGGCCATGAATGCTAGAGCAGCACATTGGGCTGCTGGTACATATGAGACTCCGTCAATAGCACAGTGTTTTTTGGTGGGAACAGCTATGCATGCAGAACAATGGGGTGGAGGTAGTGTTGTCGGCTAAGTGGGGGGGTCATCATCATCATCATCATCATTGGTGGCATCACTGACAGAGACACATTGTGATGTGGCAGAAGGAGTAACTGGTGCATTGGGTCTAGAAGATGCAGGAGGGTTAGACAACATGTGACCAGGATGCAGAGGCATGGCATGATCATTAGAAGACTCAATAAAAGAGACATGATACAAAACAAATACTTTATTAGATGTACGGTGATAACACCTGTAAGCCTTAGAGTCGAGGGAATAGCTGATAAGGATACACTTGGTGGAATAGTTGAAGATCTTGGGGTTGTGTTGATTTTGGATGAGAACAATGGCATGACAGCTGATTTCACACAGATGGGAAAGATCAGGCTTACATCTGAACCAAACTTCATAGGGAGTGTGACCTGCCTGCAATATGACTGGGGTATGGTTAGACAAATAGTTGGCAGTAAGGACAAATTCGTCCCAGCAGTTAGCAGGCACATTGCATGAGGTACACATAGTGCATGCTTTCCCCATTAGGGTATGATGTAGGCATTCAACATGGCCATTGTGAGCTGAGGTGGATGGCACAGTGAATTGGTGTAAAGTGCCATAGGTGAGGAGCCACTCATGCATGCCGACAGACTTCAGTTCACCATTATCAGAGCGGAAGATACCAACCATAAGACCTGTCTCAACTTCATGTGCATGTTCCCAAGCCTGTAAGGCTGGAAAGGCATCACTCTTGGAGGCAAGGGGGATGGACAAGAAGTATGAGGAGAAGTCATCAATGACATCCATTATGTATTTATTCCCTGTGACAGATACAGTATCCAGATGCTCCATCAAGTCAACATGTACAATCCCAAGCTTGTGAACTGCACAATTCCCCTCCCTAACCTTCAGTACACTTGTTTTTGTCTGTTTTCCGAGGATACAAGCATCACAAATGGGAGGAAGGAAGGATAGGTCAATAGGCATACCAGTTGCAAAGCCAGAGTAGGCAAAATCATAGATAGCATGGTAGTTCACATGGACAATGTTACGACTAGGATAGTTCTTCCGTTGTGTTCCAATAAAGGATGATCAAGACAACGGCATTCAGGAGTTTCAAAGGCAGACCGAGTTTCAAGGGCTCGTCTGATCAAGTTCAAGTTTCAAGGGCTAGTTGAGTTTCAAAGGACTCGCTAGATCGGGTCGAGGGTTCTATCAGGTAAAACCTAGTAGATTCAAGTTAAGGAAAAAGTACAGAGTACATGAGGGTTTATATAGGTAAGCAAACGCGCACAGACCAAGACAAGAAAGGAAGGCATAGCTAGTAAAAGTACAAGAAAGGAAAAGAGGAATCGTACAATAGAAGGATATGGAATACTATGGAATGTTCATGATACTTTGTCATGTGAATATCGATTGCAGTGAGTAAGTGAAGTAAGCGGTCATGTGATGAGAGGAAAATGAATAGGGCACCAGCGCTCTTGTAACATTACCCCCTTCAGTATCGTTGAAGTCTCCGACTTCAACAGCTCTCAAGCCTCACGTCCTCATAGTAGATTGGGTCGGCAGTCAGCATTAGCAAAGTTATCCAGGTCACGAGAAAGCTTCTCATCTTCGTCAGCTTCCCATTGTCTTAGGGCATCATAAAACCCAGGAGTATTGGTATCCATTTTACGCAGCACAAAGATCTTTTGTCCATGGAGGGAAGGACAATATGCGGAGAGATGGTCAGGAGCGTCCGTAAGACAGACTCTGCATCGATAGGTGGGGCAATGTTTATGGCGGTGGCCGATTTGTTTACAGTTGCGACACATGATATTCTCGAATGTGGGGTCAAGAGTTGGGTTTGGAACAGGAATGGGGGCTCATGGTGACTCGAACTCTGTGGTAGAACAATGATCTTGGTAGTTTAGAGCTGGTTTGGAGAGGCCGATGGAAAGGATGGTCTGTTTGGGAGGTGGTTTACGACGAGTGCTCATTTTAGCTGGCTTGCTGGGTGACGCGGTTGGAGAGGACGCAATAGGGAGACGGAGTAGTTGACGGTACAGTGGGAGGGATATGAGGAGATGGTGGGGTAGCCACAGTGGTAGCTATTCATTCAGCGATGATGTGGATAACTCTCTCTACGTTGCCACGGAAGGTGTCAGGGAAAGAGGAGGGATACAGTCGATTTGATTTTGCGCTGAAGGTAGCGTAACTGATTGACGGCATCGGGGTGATTGATACGAGGAAGGGTTTCTTCGATAGAATGAGCAGCGCGGAAGATGGAAAGTAGGTAAAGGGCGTTATAGTCTTTTGTTCTATAAAGATCTTTTCTATTTCTAAGGCATGCTGGGCGCTGACGAGGGCAGCTTCAAAGAGGGCAAGATGGTCTTGTTGTTCAAAGAAAGCGAAGTAGTCAGAGGAATGGGTGGATGAAGTAGGAGACGTAGTGGAAGGGGAAGACAAGGTGGTAGAAGACATGATTCGTTCAGATGGTTTCTGGGATGAGGAGGCGGGAGATCTTGAGTCACTTCTTATAGTTCTGGAGGATTTCTGGGGTGTTTTCTAGGGCGTTTTCTGGAAGCCAGGTGTTATCTGCGGAAGAGTAGCCTTTCCATGACACGAGGTAGCGGTGTTTCCCTTTTTGTCCTTTGTGAGCCAGAATAGTGTCGACTTCATATTCTTCTTCGCCATTGATGACATCAGGGGGAGGTTCAGGGAAGTTTGGGCTGTGGATTTTGGTTTCCCGATAGGACGATAGTTCAGAAGCATGGAACGTGGAGTGAACTTTCCATTGTTCTGGAAGACAGAGTTGGAAAGTGATAGGGGAAAGAATGGCAGTGATCGGGAAAGGTCCATATCGCTTGGGTGCAAGCTTCTTTGATGGAAGATGAGTCATGAGGTGTGCAGCGGATAACCAAACCTTATCTCCAACTTTCCAGGGTTCATACTTCTTTCCATGAGAGTGTTCTGCCATTCGCTGTCTGGCAATATTATGACAGGTGAGGGCTTCCTCTCGGATCTTTTGGAGGTACATAACTCGTTCTTCTGATGCAGGGATGGCAGATGGTGGGAATGCAAAGGGAATTCCTCGGGGTTCATAGCCCATCATGAGGAAGAAAGGGGAGGCATTGCGTGAATTGTGTTTTCGATGGTTGTGGACAAATTCAGCCATAGGGAGATGCTTTACCCAATCAGTAGGTGCAGAGCGGCAATAGATGTGGAGATAGGTTTCGAGTTCTTGGTTCAAGCGTTCGGTCTGACAATCTGTCTGGGGGTGGTAGGCGGTTGATAGGGCTACTTCGTAATCGAGAAGTCTTCCAAGTTCTTTCGAGAATTTGGATGCGAATTGTGGACCACGATCAGAGATGAGTTTGTCATGAAGTCCGAATCTGAGGAAGACTTTCTTGAAGAAGAGTTGAGCAACACCTTCAGAAGTGATGGTTTTCTTGCAAGGAGATAGAATTACCCCCTTCGTAAGACATGGTCTACCATGACCATGATAGAATCGAAGCCGGCAGATTCGGGGAGATCGGTGATAAGATTGACAGAGATCTGTGAGAAGGGGCGCATGGCAGAGGAAGGAATGGGGTTCAGGGGAGGCGTGACGGGGTGCATATCAGATTTCATCTGTTGGCAAACAGCGCAACTGTCAACATATTTGTGGATAAAAGAACCCATCTGCGGCCACCAGTAGTCACGTTTGACAAGATCTTCGGTCTTGAAGCGGCCAGGATGGCCAGCGGTAGGGTGATCATGGTGAAGGGTAAGGATACGGGATCGGAGATGGGGAGGTACGTAAGCACGATCTTTATAGTACAGGATATTGTCAGTAAAGCGCCAATCAGAAAGGGAGGATTTCATAGGAGGAAGGCAAAGGCCATTAAGGGCATCGTTTGTGATAGAGATAATGGGATCAGAGATAGGATCAGGGGATCTAAAAGCATTTTCGAAGTCAGTATCGATAAGTCGAACAAAGAGAGAATCAGGAAGAAGAGTAATATCGGTATTATCAATAGAATTGGGAAGATGATTGGGTCGTCGAGAAAGGGCATCAGGGGCTGCCAATTTACTACCAGGGACATGATGAAATTCCAAATCAAATTTGGAAAGAGTCAATTGCCATCTAGCCTGGCGACGGGTAAGTTTCTAGGAGGATCGGAAATAGAGGAGGTTCTTGTGATCAGTGAAAATGATAACGGGATGAGGGTTTCCTTCGAGGTAGTGGTGCCAATTCTTCAAAGCTCTGATAACGGTGAGAAGTTCTCGATCGTAGATTTGATAATTGTGTTCAGCAGGGTTGAAGGATTGTGAGAGATACCCACAAGGATGATAGACACCGTTTTCATTGGTTTGGAGAAGAACGGCTCCTGTCGCAACAAGGGATGCATCAGTAGCAAGGGCGAATTGTCGTGTGGGATCGGGGTTTCGGAGGACAGGAGTGGATAGGAAACAAGCTTTTAGCTTGGTGAAGGCTTCTTCGCAAGAGGGGGACCATTCGAAAGCAACAGTTTTCTTAGTGAGATCTACAAGGGGTCGGGCGATGTTGGAGTAATGGGAGATGAAATGACGATAGAAGTTGCAGAATCTAAGGAATGAGCGAACATCTTTGACCGTCTTGGGTATCGGCCATTCTTCTATCCCTTTGAGCTTTGCTGGATCCATAGCGATTTGCCCAGGGCATATGATCATTCCGAGATAGTCAACTTCTTGGACGTCGAAGAGGCATTTCTCTGGTTTCAGGAAGAGTTTCTCATTCCTAAGGATTTCCAGGATCCTTCGGGTTCGTTTCTGGTGTTCATCGAGAGAGTCGGAGAAGATGAGGATATCGTCCATGTAGATCACCAACCATCCTTCATTGAGTTCCTGTTGGAAAGCGCAATTCATGTAAGCTTGGAATGTTGCAGGGGAATTACAGAGTCCAAAAAACATGACATTTGGCTCATAGAGGCCATATTCAGTGGTAAATGCGGCTTTCCAACAATCTTCGGGGTGAATAAGGATGTTATTGTATCCAGAACAAACGTCCATCTTGGTGAAGTACTTGGCATCACGGAGTTTGGCGATAAGAGGAGGAATTAGCGGGAGAGGGTAGGCGTTGCGAATCGTCCATTCATTGATGTATCGGTAATCTTGACAGGGACGTAACGAGCCATCTTTCTTTCCTACGAAGAAGAATCCGCTTGCTTGGGGTGACTTCGATTCGGAGATGAATTCCTTCTGGATGTGTTCATCAAGAAACACTTTGACAGCTTCTCGTTCCTTCTCTGATAAAGGGTAGATCTTTGATGATTTCGGAATGAATCCAGGTTTCGTTTCAATGTGATGGTCGATTCCTGGTCTAGATGGGGGAAGTTTATTGAGTCCATCTTTAGCGAATACATCAGCAAAATCATGAAGATGGGAAGGTATGAGTTCTTCAAAAGACTTCTTCTTTTTAGCTTGTTCTCCTGCCATTGCGAATTCTTGAGCTTTATTACTTGTCTTGTGGTATTCTTCTTCGTCAATGGAAGTGGCGAGGATCCATGAGTTTCGTAATGGAGCTGCAGTAGTTGCACGGTGGATTTCAATAGCGGAGGTCCTGTCTTGTGTGAGAGGAGAGTCATAGGAAAGGTTCTCGATGATTCGGACAGAGGTGCCATCTTCGGCGTACTCAATAAGGATCTCGTCGTCTGAAAGGGGATAAGTAGCGACTTCTTCTACCTTTTGGGCAAGATGGTCTGCTACCCATACGTCTTCCTTTTGATCGAAGTCAGGCATTTCAATATCGTCGTCATCAGGAATAGGGAGGAGCGGAGGTAGAGATTCGTCTCGTACTTCTTCGACGGTGGTCTTCTTCGAGGGTGTTGATGTAAAGATGGGGTGGAGTTTATTGGCGATTCGCTGCTTATCGATGGATTGTTCTATCTTAGAGGATTGGGGAGTTTGTGGGATGGAGATAGTTTTAGCTGTCCAGTCGATCAAGGGATTGATGGCACGCAGCCAAGGGATGCCAAGAAGGATCTTATCTTTTCGGCTGAGTTGCATGACGTTGAATTTTCCTATCATGGTTCGCTGATCGATCTTGATTCCAAGGACGCAGTAGTAGGAGATTGGTCCTTCTTTAGAGAGTGAGCCGTCAGCGAGTTTGATTGGGAAGGGTTTCGAGAGGCGATGGATCGGGATTTTATGTTCTTTGACTAGTTCCCAGCTGATGAAGGTTCCAACTGCACTGCAGTCAACAACGACAGTGGTTTCGACGGTTTGAGCACGCTTTGTAGAGATGAGGGTAGCCGGTACCTGAAATCTTTTCTTTCTCCTATAGTTTGTACAAGGCATATCGAAATGGAAGGTACTGACGTCGTAACAGTCCTTCTTTCTAAAAATCCATTCTCCTGGTTTCTTCGTCATCTTCATCGTCATCTTCTTCTTCAGGCGCTCCGCGCCTTACCGGTACTTTCCTATCATTCCTTCCGGCATCTCCTTGAGGGTGGAAGATAGGGTCGTTAGCACGATGACCCGTCTTGGCACACTTGAAACATTTCCCAGTGCACATGTACTCCTTTCTGTCAGCATCAGATAGGCAATCTACTTCCATAGCATTAGGATCTTTGGAGGTGGAAGGTATGTAGCGGTTAGATCCGTAGTTCTTCTTCTTCTGTTGGTTGCCATGACGGTTTCGGATGGTGATGAGGTGGTTCCTGGTGTTCTCGAGGTTGGTGCACTTCTCAACGAGCTTGTCGAAGTCAGTGGGGACTTCTCCGGTGTTGTAAAGGCGATTGAGTAGGCCAGGGTGGAGACCGTCAATGAAGAACTGGACTTTAGCCGTTTCACCGGTGATACCTGAGTGAGTGATGTACTGGTTAAAGGAGGAGAGGTATTCAGCGAAATCGTTTCCTTGTTTCAGGGTACGAAGTTTGTTAATAGCAGAGGCAGTAACATTGAGAGGTGCAAACGCTTTCTTGAATTCCACAACAAACTCGGACCATGTTCTGTATCCGATGGGTTGACTGGTAGAAGAGCACAAGCGGGTAGGGTCTTGAGCAAGTTCAAGGAAGGATTCTGCCCAAGTGGCGGCTGCTCCTTCTGTCATATGGGAGAGTGCAAAGATAACCTTCTTCTTCTCTTCATCATAAACCTTGTCATTGATATCGAGGTAGGCGGTGGTCATGAGGAGCCATCGATTAGACTCCTCCCAGTCTCCATCAAAGTCGAAGGTTCCGATTTTCAGTTCAGTTTCTTTGGTAGTGGTTGTCATGGCTGGGGCAGCAGGTGGCATAGGAAATCGTCAAGGTGGGAGTGGAGGGAAAGTGGGTGGCGGTGCGAGTGAGAATGCTGCTAGAGCGGGGGATATTGATGTTCGGTTCTGGGGTAGTAGAGCTGGGGAGCTTGGTGTGGTTTCTGGAGTAGACGATCCTTCAGAGGTTGAGGACTCTACAGGTTCTGGTCTGCGTCACCACGAAATGTTGGCTACTCAGTTCTGAGGGTTCAAGGGTTCAGCGATACTTTGACTAGTAAAGCGTAAAAAGGTAACTTGAATCTTTTGTTACGACTAGGATAGTTCTTCCGTTGTGTTCCAATAAAGGATGATCAAGACAACGGCGTTCAGGAGTTTCAAAGGCAGACCGAGTTTCAAGGGCTCGTCTGATCAAGTTCAAGTTTCAAGGGCTAGTTGAGTTTCAAAGGACTCGCTAGATCAGGTCGAGGGTTCTATCAGGTAAAACCTAGTAGATTTGTAAGAATACTATATTCTCTACGCCCCGACCATATACTCCATATTAACGTTCGAACCAAACCATCCACGTGATTCACTGATGCGAAGAAGCATCATGCTTCACATCCGAATTACGCGGACACATTCCTTTCTTTTACCTTCATTATCTCACTGTCGTCGACAACCAGCACTGCTCCTTCGTCAACTCTTACATGATACCATTCGTTATATCAACCCTCAATCCCCTCCTCTCGTTATTATCTCCTCATTCTCCTTTTCACCGTACCGAAAAACTGTCAAACTACTATGCGAGTCTCGTTACTCAGTCCAAACCAAACCCTTTCATACGCCACTCATTCATTCTTTCGTATTTTCCTTTGCTCTCACTAAACGCACCCTGTCAGGATACAACGCCACTTACCTTTTTACTTCCGTTTCACCTAATCATCTCGGCCAGGCTATGCCCGAGGACCCTTACCGTCTCCTGTTTATATACAGTGGCTCAAATAAGTGTCCCAATGTTTGCACATTTTCATGTAATTGCATCATTGCGAGCCAGGGTATGGGAATATAATAGAGCTATAGGGACATGTATGAATGCCCCGTATCCAGGCCTGAATCTGAGATATCCAGCGTGGGAAAGTGATGTCATGGAGCGGAGATATGGCTATTCTAGTTTAGTGACTCATTGGGACACTTATTTGACCTTATATCAAAATCATAGAATTAGACCACCTACACATGATATGATCAATGACACACATCTTAGAATATCATATGGGATGTGAAAGTATAAAAACAATAAAAACAAAGCCAAATATCAACCTTTTTTGGTATCTTTTATCACTGACTATACAAAATTAATTCAACACTCTTTCTACACAATTCAACCACCTTTTTATAAAATATCTCACATTCTACTTGTGTCAACTAAAGTATTATAAATAAAACTTACTATAGACACTATACAAGCCTTTAGAAGTTCATTGGTGATCACCATTCTTTGCTTTTTACCTCTACTATTTAGTATGCTATTTGCTTAAACAGTACTGACAAGCCTACAAATGCTGCTCAAGTGACAAAAAGACTGTATAATATCCAGAAGCAGCTTAGTACATCTCAGACACCATGTTGTGACTTGGGGGTAAGTGATATCAAGGCTAGAATTAGGCAAAAACATTCCTTTCACATCTAGCACTATAGAAGTTAGAGTAAACACTGCTATGTATCACTAGTGCTGTACTATGAATAGCTGAATAAACATTATACTATTAGCAGATAGAACTAGAATTAATCATCTGAGGTCAAATGGATGGCAATAGTAAGGCTTATAATCTCCTCTTCTGTAGTGCTAGATAAGAAAGGGATGTTTTTGCCTAATTCTAGCCTTGATATCACTTACCCCCAAGTCACAACATGGTGTCTGAGATGTACTAAGCTGCTTCTGGATATTATACAGTCTTTTTGTCACTTGAGCAGCATTTGTAGGCTTGTCAGTACTGTTTAAGCAAATAGCATACTAAATAGTAGAGGTAAAAAGCAAAGAATGGTGATCACCAATGAACTTCTAAAGGCTTGTATAGTGTCTATAGTAAGTTTTATTTATAATACTTTAGTTGACACAAGTAGAATGTGAGATATTTTATAAAAAGGTGGTTGAATTGTGTAGAAAGAGTGTTGAATTAATTTTGTATAGTCAGTGATAAAAGATACCAAAAAAGGTTGATATTTGGCTTTGTTTTTATTGTTTTTATACTTTCACATCCCATATGATATTCTAAGATGTGTGTCATTGATCATATCATGTGTAGGTGGTCTAATTCTATGATTTTGATATAAGGTCAAATAAGTGTCCCAATGAGTCACTAAACTAGAATAGCCATATCTCCGCTCCATGACATCACTTTCCCACGCTGGATATCTCAGATTCAGGCCTGGATACGGGGCATTCATACATGTCCCTATAGCTCTATTATATTCCCATACCCTGGCTCGCAATGATGCAATTACATGAAAATGTGCAAACATTGGGACACTTATTTGAGCCACTGTACAGTCCATGTACTCTCCCAAAGAGCAGCAGAATATACTCAAGTTCCCGCTCCAAAGCACCACAGAAGCTGTCTAAAGACATATAAGTGTCACGCCACTCGTTCACGCACTATCTTGTCTTCCTTGTCTCGTATCAAAACGCAAACTCAGTCCACTATCCCCTATGAACTCATTTAGCAGCCGTACAAATTCAAGTTAAGGAAAAAGTACAGAGTACATGAGGGTTTATATAGGTAAGCAACCGCGCACAGACCAAGACAAGAAAGGAAGGCATAGCTAGTAAAAGTACAAGAAAGGAAAAGAGGAATCGTACAATAGAAGGATATGGAATACTATGGAATGTTCATGATACTTTGTCATGTGAATATCAATTGCAGTGAGTAAGTGAAGTAAGCGGTCATGTGATGAGAGGAAAATGAATAGGGCACCAGCGCTCTTGTAACAGCCAAGACACCTGTGCCAGGTCTCCAAGGTGGGAGTGCAATGTGCGAGATATGCATAGTCAGTGGACAGTTGCCCCCCAGAGAGTGCATAGAGGCGACAGGAGGTCAGGGTACCTGTGAGCATGCGGGTACCACTGCAGGCCTGAACCCAGCAAGAGGTGGCATTAAAGGACACAACACAATGGTGGGCAGTGCACATAGCAGAGACAGACAAAAGATGGA